>VDFB02278151.1:0-51467 GCA_007258455.2 Sequoia sempervirens
ACTATTTTTAATTTTACCTTGTTAGCCGTCCCCTGCTGTCCCTCAAACCGTGTCCTCCCATCCCAGAAACTCAGAAAAACTGTTACTTTCTATGCTAATGCATTTCACAGGACTATTATCTTGTACTGATTTATCAATTACTGCTGTTCTACAATACATTTTTTCTATCCTTTGCCACTTCATAAGAATGTAGTTTGACCAAAAATTAGTCCCTCGATATCTGAAGTGATATCCTTGCTTTAATTTTACTGTTTAGACTATTTCTATGATCCCTATGCTATAAATTTGTTTGAGTGATATTTCTACGATGAATCCAGACTTTCATGTTCTGAAATTTTGCCAGCAACAATGAAATAATCAGTCCACTTTCATATTTCTTTTTTTTTCCATTCTTTAAACCAGGTTTGAACAATTTGACGCCAAAGTGTAGCCTTGCCTACCCAGAATCCTTTAATTAAGAAAATATCATAAAAAATAATACTTGCATACTCTACTAATTCATTACAGTATACAGATCTGTAGATGTTGTAAACAATAGTTACAATACTATAATAATACACTAGCCACCACATATGTCAAGGAATACTGCTTTCAACACTTGGAGGCATGCCTTCAACTGGCCTTAGTCTTTTTCCTTCCCATTGGAGTTCACTCTATATTCTACATCATGAATTTTCTTATTAGCGTTTTAAAGCTTAGAGACATAGAGATATGCACCTAAAACATTGCCTTTTTAAGCTACCATAATATAATGCTGTTAGGCTCCATTCACTCTGCTGGTACTGCATTTATGATGTGAGATATTTTTAGTTAGATTTATTGTTAGTTCACGTATCTATCAATTTGATTAGGGATAAAATAATTTATGTAGTATTTTCTTTTGTTTGATTTGGTGTATTCCTCTTGGGAAGTGACCTTTGGCTTAGATAACAACTGCTGGGTATGTCTTCCATCAAATTTGTGGGGTGCATGCACCTGGTCTTGTCCATTGGAATGTGCCATAAGCAGCGATCAAAATGTGGTATTTTACTTAATTTAAACACTATGATGTCTCCTGGGCTTTCAAACTAGTGCTTCACTTTGGAAGCCCCAATGCTTTACCACATGAGCGCATTCCATTCAACAAAATACAGTATTAGTATTATTGATATGTAGTATACAGAAAATAGAGAGTGCCTATGTATGCAATGATATGAAGTAAATTTGGATTTTTCCTGAGTTTCACCAAAATGAGAATGAGCTAAGATGTGGGACTATAAGGAAAATTCTTATTAGAGGATGCATAGAAGAGTGATAATAAGCTGATGGATTGAGATGAATATGTTTCTGTAAACATGAAATTTGAAACAAAAGAGAGAAGAACAAGGAAAACTGAATTTGGTTTTGAATTTTTTTTACTTAAAGATAGTGAAAGTTCTCCCTATGGTAGGCATAAACACTTAAAACTACATTTGAAGAAGCAGTCTTTTTGTTTTGACTGAAGTAACTGATTTTGAATTCTTGATTATTTTTTACTGCCTTTGGTCGGTTTGTTGATTTTTTACTGCCATTTGCCATTACAGCCAGCTAGGAGGTCAACAAGTAATATTCAAGCATTTTGGTTTGTCATTTAGTTTTAGATCTCAATTCTGGTGTTTTTATTTTTCTGTTAATGTTTTTAAGAACAAGCATACTTGTGATATATCTTGATCTCAATTTCTTCTTTAAAGAGCTCTTTTGTAATGAAAATTTTAAGTGTTTAACTTGGATACTCATTATTCAAACCATCAATTCAACTATTAGGATTATAACCCTCTCTGTTAGCCTTGTTAGCCTTCATTTTTCTTTTCATTAATGCCTTGAATTCCAATTCTTTAGCTCAGAGGTTAGGATCATCATAATGAAAATGCACATGTAATTTAATTAAATGTTTTAATGCAGGTCTGATTCTGTATCAGCAATATGGCCCTTCCATTACCCGATGCTTATTGAAGTTGAGGAAATTTTCTTCCTTCTCAAATGGAAGTTCAGAATCATTTGGCCAAAGGAAGCCAGTTGGATGTGGAGGGGAGCACAACAATACCAGGGAACAAGAAAATATAGACAATGAGGTAAATGAAATCTGCAACATTCTAGGTAAAGATACATGGGGGCCACATGTGGAGGAAGCTCTTGAACGAATGAATGATAAATCTCATCCTGGACATGTTGCGGAGGTATTAAAGAGGCAGAAGAATGTGGACATTGCACTGAATTATTACAGATGGCTCCAAAAGAAAAATCGGAATCTAAACAGACCAGAAATGTATGATGCACTTCTAATGATCATTGCTAAGAGCAAACAGTATGATAAGCTGCAAGATGTTTTTGAAGTGATGCGTATAGCTGGATTTGAGCCACAATTCACTACTTCTGTTAAACTGGTAAATAGCTGTATCAATTCTAGGATGCTGAAAGAGGCTGTGGAGATGCTTCTGGCTATGAGAAGGCTTAAATTTCAGCCTGCATTTTCAGCTTATACAACTCTCATTGGTGCACTTGGAGAAGCTCGTGAGCCAGACATGGCACTTTTAATGTTCAAAGAAATGCAGGAGATAGGATATGAAGTGAGTATCCACCTATTTACTACCTTGGTATGTGCATTTGCCAGAGAAAGTAAGCTTGATGCTGCATTATCATTGTTGGAGGAAATGAGAAGCAATGCCTTGAATGCAGACACTGTTTTATATAATGCCTGCATATATTGTTTTGGAAAGGTAGGTAAAATAGATATGGCCTGGAAATTCTTCCATGAAATGAAGGCACAAAACATCATGCCAGATGATGTGACATATACAACACTGATTCGTGTACTTTGCAAGGGAAATAGATTAGATGAAGCAGTTGATCTGTTTGAGACCATGGAACTCACTAGAAGGGTGCCATGCGTTTATACCTATAACACGTTGGTTATGGGCTTTGGAAATACTGGAAAGTTTGATGAAGCATATAAATTACTTGACAGAATGAGAGAGAAGGGATGCAAACCAGATGTCATAACATACAACTCTATTCTTACTTGCCTCGGAAAAAAAGGAAGGGTGGTTGAAGCTTATAAGCTTTTTGATGAGATGAAGAAAGATGCTGAACCAAATTTCTCAACCTACAATATCATCATTGATATCCTATGTAAGGCAGACATGCTAGATGAGGCTTACAAAGTACAAGGCTTAATGGCACGGGCAGGCCTGTTTCCAAATGTGATGACAATGAACATCATGATTGACAGGTTGTGTAAGGGTAAGAAGTTAGACGAAGCCTGCAAACTTTTTGAGAGTTTGAGAGCCAAGGGTTGTACTCCAGATTCTGTAACATATTCATCTTTGATTGATGGATTAGGCCGGCAGGGCAGGATTGATGAAGCATACATACTTTTTGAAAAGATGCTAGACAAAGGTCATGCACCAAATGCTGTTGTATACACATCGCTTATCAAGAACTTTTTTAAATGTGGTAGGAAAGACGATGGTCATAAGATCTTT
Source organism: Sequoia sempervirens (assembly GCA_007258455.2). Taxonomy (NCBI): domain Eukaryota; kingdom Viridiplantae; phylum Streptophyta; class Pinopsida; order Cupressales; family Cupressaceae; genus Sequoia; species Sequoia sempervirens. The sequence goes on from VDFB02278151.1 coordinate 3,501, forward strand.
AAAGACATGATCCGTAGAGGATGCAAACCAGATCTAACACTTTATAATATATATATGGATTGTGTTCTTAGCAAAGGGGACATTAAGAAGGGCCGTGAAATATTTGAGGAGATGAAAGAGTATGGGTATGCTCCAGATGTTAGAACGTATTCTATTCTAATGCATGGTCTCATAAAGGCTGGTGAAGCACGCGAGACCTACAAGTTGTATTATGCTATGAAGGAACAAGGTTGTGAACTTGATACTCATGCATATAACATTACCATTCATGGTTTTTGCAAGTCGGGACAAGTGAACAAAGCTTATCAACTCCTTGAAGAAATGAGGCTAAAGGGTTATCCTCCTACGGTAATTTCTTATGGATCTGTTATTGATGGACTTGCAAAGATTGATAGACTAGATGAAGCATATATGCTCTTTGAAGAAGCAAAATCAAAAGGCATAGTTTTGAATGTAGTTGTTTATAGCAGTCTTATAGATGGGTTTGGAAAAGTAGGCAGAATAGATGAAGCATACTTGATTATGGAGGAAATGATGCAGAAAGGGTTGAACCCAAACGTTTACACATGGAATTGTCTACTTGATGCTCTTGTCAAGGCGGAGGAAATAAATGAGGCTTTAGTTTGCTTCCGCTCAATGAAAGAATTGAAATGTTCTCCAAATGTTGTTACTTACGGTATTCTCATAAATGGTCTATGTAGAGTAAGGAAATTTAACAAAGCTTTTGTGTTTTGGCAAGAAATGCAAAAGTTTGGTCACTTTCCTGATGTTATTACATACACTACTATGATTTCTGGTTTGGCTATGGCTGGGAATATAGCCGAAGCACATGACTTGTTCATAAAATTGAAGGCAAGAGGTCAAAAGCCTGATTCAGTTTGTTACAATTCCCTTATAACTGGTCTGAGCAATGCAAACAGAGAAATGGAAGCATACGATATTTTTGAAGAAACCCGATTGAAAGGGTGTAGAATAAGTGCTAAGAGTTGTATCATACTCCTTGATGCCCTAAACAGGGCAGGAAATATTGAGAAGGCTGCCATTGTAGGTGCCATTTTAAAGGAATCAGCAAAATCTCAGCATGCTGCCAAATTTTTGTAAATGTGCAGTGCACGCAGCTCCAAATATTTATCAACACATTGTAGATTAAACATGCATGCTTGTCATCGAGTCATTGTATTTCCTTTTTTATTTAATTTTAAATCTCATTAAATTTTTCAATATTTTAAAGTTTACTGGCAGAGGCTCCATGCTTTATGAGTATATGAATTGACATAATTTTTTGATGTTATACAAGGAATGCATAATAGCACATAATAAAACCTAGTAGCAGACCAGTTAAGGTACAGTGCAACCATGTTTGAAGTTGATGTTTTATTGAGCAGTGTCGTTACTATAATATTCTCAATCAGTTCCCCCTTGCTGTAGCTTCACGAAACCTACTTAAAGCTAGCTATATATATAGTATTTCATTTGTTTCGATCCTATGTAAGGGCTTTGTATCTTTTGGTAAAATGGTAAAATAAACATTCACCTTTAGTTGATTGGATGCTTCTGACATATGAGCATCAATGAATTGTTTTATACACATCAGCGTGTCTCCAAAATCTTTCAATGATGCAGATTTATTACAATATATTCTAAATTGAATTAATTGGAGCTTTTCAATAAATGTCAATACAAAATGGGGCCTCTAGTAAATCACTTATCGATAATGTACCATGTAGTTTTATTAAATATCCAAGATGTATGAATTAAGTGTAGCTCCTTATTATCCACAAAAGAAAACCCACCCATAAATAAACCAAAGCACCAAAACACCAAGACATGGTTGTTACCCTTATGGCACATTAAATAAACTATATTCAATATAAGCTTTGCGACAAATACATGATACAATATGGATATAGGTGAGGAAAGCCCTCTATTTATGTAACTATATATGAAATGGGCATAAATAAACCAAAGCACCAAAACACCAAGATATGATGTCGTTGTGGCACCTTAAATAAACTATATTCAATATAAGCTTTGGAACAAATACATGATACAATATGGATATAGGTGAGGAAAGCCCTCTATTTATGTAACTATATATGAATATGAAATGGGTATAGGTGAGGAAAGCCCTCTATTTATGTAACTATTTATGAGATGGGCAAGGAGTGTCAACACTGTAAATTAGTATACCAATATAAATCTCAAGGGCACACTGCCATATTGGTAACTGCTAGGCCTTATAAGATGGGTTTTATAACTCTTAATCTCCCTCTTAAGGCACAACTTAGAGCATCCAAAGGAATGTGACACTTGCCAAACTCAAATATTCAAAATATTAGCTCTTAAAGAACCATGGAAGTTGCATTTACTTGTCAAACCTTTTGACCAATGTCCCTTCTAAAAGAAAAGTTCCTTTTAAGGATTTGGAGCACATGTGCATTGGAGACTGCCTTGTACTTTAGTGAAAGGTATCATAAAATAATTGTGACATTACACTAATATCTCCTCTTAATGACACCTCTCCCAATGAAAAAGATGATGAGTTGAAGTGTTGAAGCTAATTATGATTCAAACCACTTTGATCTATCACATTCCCATCTTAGGCACGATAAGGACATCTATCAGAGTTGAAAGAAAATTTCGATGAGGTATGGGTAATGTGAAAGAAGTGGGTGGAAGGAGGCATGGAGTTTGCAAATTTATGATGCATGGGCCTTGTAGAATGAAAAACAAGGGCTTATAGTCCATTAACTATGATATGGGCTTGTAGTTGTGGGCATTAAAAAGATTGAATAAGGTAGAAGTCAAGTGGAAATGGTGGAGTAGGTAGTGGACATCCATCATGACATAAAGGATAGGGGAATTTCATTGAAAGAATAGTGCAATAGCCTTGGTAGATGTGTGCAAAAGGTAGAAGCACAAATAATACATGAAAAGTTGTCTTGGATGAAATACCTCAAGGAAATATGACTTCATGGAATACCATGGTTGCAGGATTTGCACAAAACTGCTTTGTTGAAAAGGCTTTAGAAACTTTCAAGCAAATGCAGTTGATAGGTGTAAGCAAGACTCCACAACCTTTGTTGACATCCTTCTTGCTTGTGCCAAAATGAGAGCTTTGGAATGGGTTATAGATGCCCATCAAAGAATTAAGGATAATAGATTTTTGTAAGAAGAGGGGATGCTATTGCAAATATGAAGGGAGGGTGTATTTCCTCATAATGCGCAATATGCATAGTTGACACATGGAACATGATAGGAATGCAAGTGGACAAGGGCCATGCTTTCCCAAAATTGTGGAACAACAACCACCATTGCATTTGACAATCAAAGAGAATGATGCCTCTTTAGAATAGGGAGAATATACTCCATTATCCTACATTATTGTTTGAGTAATAATAAAATGAGGATACCAATGAATTATAAAAGAAGATTTTAGAGAGTAGGAAAATATAATTTGCCTATTGATGTTACAACATCTACCCCTCCATGAAGAATTCATCTTCTAGTAGGCAATCGTGGCAAGAAATTTATCTAATTTCATCTATTAGTTAATTATGCTATAATAGTTGGTTATTAGTATGTTTTGCTAGTAGTGATTTTCTTTTTGGCAAGAAAAAATGGAAAATTTATAGTTTTATTTATAATGTGAGAAGGAATCTATAAAATCTATAGAATAAGAAAAATTGTGGAACTTGTTCATATAGAAAAAGGTATTTAACAAATATAAGCATGGATATTGGCTTTATAAAGAAACTTTCTTAGAGATGATGTGTGAATCCCAAAAGCAAGGTACGAGAATATGCTAATGATGGTCTTCCAAGGTTGTTAGAGAATGGTTATCTATTTAAGCTTCACAATGCAGATCTATTGGTAGAGAATGCAATATAGAGTTTGTTCGATTTCCAAATGGGTGCATGATTGTGTTTATATGTGCATACATACATGTGTTCACACACACAACCTTGATTACATGTAAACTATGTTCTTTCATTGCGACATTATATCATTGAACATGCTACAAAATGTTTGTCATACTTGTTAGGGATAATTTCTCCAAAACCCAAATTATAGCTACTAGCTCATTGTTGTAAATGCATTGTGCACCTTGTAGTTGGTAGTTAAATATCATGTATAATCTAGGTTCTATCTAGGCTAAAAGAGGAGTTATTGACTTTTAATTTTGATGTTAATTACAGTTTCACAATTCATGGTAGTTTGCAGTGAAGAACTACTTGGGTTTTTCTTTATTTTAGTGATTTGGGTATTATCCTCAACCTTGTGCATGATTCACATTTCTTGGTGACATTGTGTCAAAGAGTTCACTTGCTATGTCTAAGCTTAGCTAGACGTCTCATAAGAGATCCTCAAACATTTTTATGCTAGTAGAAACATGTAGCACATCACTTGGTATAGTGATTTTGTATGAGTAATGTATATTAGTGAAATCTATGATATTAACTCTACGACAATTTATTATTACCAATGCTTATATCTATATTGGTAATAGCCCGTGAAATAAATGAATGGTCAAGGATTCCAATGACATCCCAAGCTTGTTTGAACAATTATGTAAATGCATTGGTCTATTATTAGAAATAGGGGGTTATGATTAGTGATTTTTATGACACCATTTACTTGTTGAGACCCTTGATGGTATATGGTGTAAATACCATGTATGTCATTGCATCCTACATCATGTTGATGATTAGGTAAAGATCTACATATCTTATTAAGCTATGACAAGTTCTACTTTTAACATTTGACACCAATCTATTTATTTGGTGAGTTGTGGTTGTTGCCTATTTCCTTGCTAAAGTATCAAGACTGTTTTGTGTTGTAAAAGCAATATCCATGACACAAAATAAGGTTATTGAATAGCCATTGAGCCTAGTCGAAGTAAGCGCAATGATAGTTGAAATAGGTTATTCTAACCCTTATGAATGTTGTGTGTTTCATGGTTATGTTTTGTTAGTCTTTGGATTAAATTACTTGCCATATAAATAGTTTGTAAATTAATATGAGATGTAGACTCGCTAAAATAATAATATTATTTCATCACCATTATCTACACACTACTAATGATACATCCCTTGTGAATGGTTTGTGATTGTAGAGTGTCATGGTGTAAATGATACCTTCTAGCACATGAAACCTATGCTTAATTAGAGCAATAAGGGACAAAACCTTGTGACAATGTGCCTAAGGGTGACAAGGTCTAATTTGAGATCTCAATGTTCTTGGATGGAAGTTTTGGAGTATTGGTTTGCTAAATTGGGAACTTGGTTAGCTTTCCCCGCATATAATTAAGCATTATTAATTGTTGGGAATTAGTTAAAGGAACTTGTTGGGGATTGAAGTAGTAAACTTGGAAATTGGAGTTTGCAATTAATCAATAAACTTGGTGAGTTGTGGCTTGTTTAGGACCGGGTATTGACAAATAGTAAATTATTACATTGCTTTATCTTAAACCCTTGCATGGATTTCCTTCTATAGTAATCTTTCTATTTCACTCTCATGAGTAGTGCCACTAGAATGGTTAGGAAACCCTAGTTTAGGAATCCATGTGTACCTTGAAAGAGATATTGTGAGGAGAACTACATGGGATTTTGATCTTGTTTGGAAGTGAGTAATTAGGCAATCCTTGGGTGAAGGAAGCCCTTGTGACCCAAGTCCATAGTGGAGGGTTTGGGGGATAACTCCAAGGTTTTGGTTTGCTCCTAAAATTGACTATCTCTCTCTTTAATATGCCTTAGTTTGGGGCTAAATTTACATTAGATGGTAGTAATTTTGCTTTCCAATTAATATGTTCCCACTATATAGGTTTGAGCTAATGGAAGGTAATCCATCATCATCAAGCTTATCTATTGTGAGGTTTAGGGTGTTTGGCTTTCCAAGACCTACTTCCACCTTGGATGAACTTTTAGAGTCATTGTCATTGTGGTGAATGTGGGAGAATGCCTCTAATCTTATATGAACTGAAACAATCAATGTTTGTGTATTGAGCCCTATGGCCCTGTGTCTTGGATTAGTGAGGAGTATGGGAAGTTATAGGTTATCCTCTAGACCTAGTGTGGTCTATTCTCCAAGAAATAAGGGCATGATAAACTTGGTCATAATTTGGCTATGAATGAGTTATGGAAACCTACTAACTTGCATTTAGTGATGATGTCGACTTAAGCCATTATGATTTTAGAGTGTGAAAAAATCTTAGTATGTATGGATGGTTTGCTTGCTCTAATTATGTACTTGGATCCATGTTGAGTTTAGGGTTGAGTGCTTAGGATGGCCTTTGTAGACTATGAACAATTAATGGTAAGTATTACCAATATGGTATGACATTTTGTCTTTACGTTTGTTGGTGGATAATTGTGTGCTAAGTCTTACAATTGGAATATACCCAAAATGTATGTACTTGGAAGTAGAATATTGTTGAACATTATATCTATGGATTTAATCTTATTTATTAAATAATGTATTTCCAAATAACAATTGAATGAACTGAACAAACTTTGATTCTTTACGAGTTTGTATTGGTTTATACATGTGTTCGTAATGTAGGAAATTTGACTCTGATAAGAGGAAGACTAAGTTCCTTTTAGATTAAATTCCACTACATGCATGAGATTAGATTACTTAGTTAAAATGATTAAAATGAATGAATTTATTAAAATATATACTCACAAAAAGAAATAAAATCTAATAATTGTAGAAATTGAAAATGCAAATGATAGGGGACTTATGGTTTAAATTTGAGTCTTTGTCTCATACACCAACACACTGCTTGGACGTCCTCGTGTCACGTTGTTGTCTTGTACCAAAAAAGAGCAAAAGATCTTAGAATACATGGTTTGAGTTCCAGAATATGCCTAAACTACACAGATAGAAGATGAGAAAAATGTTTGGGGTGTTTGGGAGTTTGCCTCAATCAAATCCTTGCTTTGGTGTTTCCACCTCCACGACAACCGAGATAAATAGATGAAAAGATAAATAGATAGATAAAATGATAAATGATTTGATAAAATGAATGATTTTATAAGGGATGTGATAAATCACCAAGATTTTTAGAGACACAAGATAAAATGAATGATATTACTAGCAAGGCTTGAGGAAGCCAAATAGAAAACAAGAGAGCTAAAAGAATGTTGTAAAATAGCTTGAGAGAGCTATATGATAATGTTGTGTAAAACTTGAGAGCTGTGAGAGCCTAGAGAGTTTCTTCAAAAATTAAAGGTTAGATTCAAAAGTAAGAAGAGGAGGGAAGAGAAAGAGATCAACAAGTTGTTACAAATCATTTTGAATAATTTCCATTAACCTGGAAGGTGACAAGTGTTGAAACGCTCAAAATGAGCCTTTGAATGAAAAAATGTCATGGGACGCTAATGCTACGCGCAGACACCTGTGCTAGGCGCTAGTGTCCAAATGATTTACACTAGAAAACAATAGGAGGAAAGAGGAATGATAAAGAAGACTTGAGCACCCTGAGAGGAAGAAAGGCAGATGCAAGGGTTGAAATGAGCCTACATAAGCACCAGTGGAATGGATACCAAAGTGGGCATAAAACATAGTGTGAAATTGTAAGGGTATGCAATATACAACACTATAGAGTTGGATTGAGGCAATATTATGTGGGTCTAATATGTTACTTATGTGTTGATAAATTGACCCCAAGACCTATAAGACAATGTTTAGTGTAATGGATCCCTTTGGGATAGTGCAATTGGATTAACTAGACTAGGGTGTAAACTCTTTAGATACTATGTTGAAATCAATGTTCTTGTACCCTCTAATGTCACAATGTTAACTTGAGATCAATATAGGAGTTGAATTCTTGGAATCACAACTAGGGTTGAGCATGAGACTCTACAAGAGCATAGGTAGATGATAATCGTACTCTTAATGTAGCTTGTCCCACTCATCTTGAAGTGATCACCAAAATTGTAAAACCTATGACCCGCTTATAGATAAGATTATTATTGCTCCAACGTGACAAGAGTCATGAACCATGCTCTGCTAAAAGGAAGTAATCAACCATATTACAAGGTTAGTTATCTTTCACCAATAACATGCATGCGATATATGCTAGGAGCTACTTAATTTCATAGGATTCAAATAGGCTTTCAATAGTGGCATGCAAGTGATGGATGCCAAGATCTACTTGTATTAGGAGTTTAACATTGGCATTGGTGTATCAAAAGAAATGTGTGTCTCTCTTATGTTGTTTCTACCTAAGGTATGGTTTCATGGTTTTGATTTTTAACTTAGTCCAAGTGATTGAAAGTCAAGCACTAATCTTGGGTTTGTGGTAAGACTATGATACATCTTGATGATTCAAATCACATATTTCTATGATGACATAGATGATTAATGAGTTGTGGAAATCGTATTACTTAATTTAGGTGATATGTGTTGTTATGCTTACACCTTATACAATGATGATCACAAGTAGTATGAAATGCTTTCCCATTATCAAAATTAGTGTAGAGAACTCGAGAAAATGATGGGATCCTTGGTGTAGTATGGGAGGCACCTACATTCCTTTCTGGCTAGGATGCACTAAAATGGTAAGTGTTAGTGAACCAATTAATGGAAGATGCATATAGTGGTGTCACATACACTTCTTGTTGCTAGTTGGTCACTATGTATTTGTGAATCCATCATGGTGTACTTGTGTAAAATGGCCTAAGGTATTGTGCACGTTGTTGTACTTATTTTGTTGTTTGTGATAACAAGTAGTAAGGGATGCACCAACATTTCCCTTTTTGGATGGGATGTAGTTATGGGCTTATGTGTTAGTGAGACAAGAAAAAAAATCAATGCTTGTAATAAGGCTAAAACTACTTCCTTTTTCTATATGGTCACTACATGTACTTGTGAGGTTGTCAAGTTACTCACAATGTGTATATGCATTGGATGCTTGTCATTGGGTTTGCTTGTGATGTAGGTATGAGTTAGTCACCCTATGTACAAGTGATGTATGCTTGAGCTAACCCCATGTATACCTTTGAGGTGTATAAGAGTTGATCATCTATGTGTATGTGACACAAGTAGGAGCTAGCCACGTTGTGTATAAATGATTTATGCTTGATTCAATCACCATGTAAACATGGGAGGTTGGAATGATATGGTCCTTATGTGGTTTTGTGTAATTGTACACTAAGGAGTGGCATGAAACCAACACTTGATTGGAATGTGCTCATTATTATTTTATTGTAATTGAATTAAATTAAAATCAAAATTTTAATGAATAGTTATGATTTGAAAGTGAGATTGGAGATCTCATACAAGAGGGGAGGATAATGTACAAACTACATGGTCGTTGATTCCCAAGAGAGATATGTAGATAGGGTCATCACAAATGAACCATTGGGGATTAGGTTTGGGTTTAAGAATGATCCTTTGGGAGCTTATCACATTCCATTGTGAGTATTTGAGTGGTGGTGTAGAGTTGTCACCATGATTGTGGTTAACCAAGTTTTGAAGTTGGAAATTCTAAGTTAGATAGAAGATGTTTGGTCAATTAAGTTAGTACTTGTAAATTGCAAAAAATTAAAATAAAAAAAATTAGTAGTAATAAAAGGGTAGTTAATACATGATCATCAAATGTTGTCAATTACAAGCTGTGCTCAAATTGCTTTGTCAAAGGTTCGTAAACTTAAAAACTTGGAATTGCCTATATGAACTAGGAATCTAGGAGGTGATGTGAGAAATGGAAGAATAAATTTTAAAGAAATTATGACAAAAAATTCCATCGAAACATGGAGATTGCACTAGTTTATCTTGAACAAATGAAAATAATTATAAAATACTCCAATTTATCATAACAAAGAGATGACTATAAAATACAATTTTAAAGACTCCATTTATTCATAAGACAAATGAATTTAATGAATGGAATTGATATCATTCACAAATTATTTCTCTATTGTAATATGGGTAAAAATTTCCTTATATTCAAATGATATTTCAAAGGCATGCAATAAAGTGAATTGGGCCTTCTTGGATAGGATTTTGGATAAATTTGGCTATTTAAGTGCTTGGTTGAATCAATACTACTCTACCCCAATGTTTTCTCTTAGTGAGTGAGGTGCTCCAAGGATTCTTTACTTCCACCAAGGGTCTCTATTGAGGAGACCCTTTCTCTCCATTTATTTTCATCATTAGTGTAGATGCACTTGGGAGGAGACCCTTTTTCTCCCTTTTGTTTCATTATTAGGTAGATGCACTTGGGAGAACTATTTTTGATCAACATAGGAGAAGAAACATTTAAAGGATCAAGCTTTCCTCTTCTAGGGGGAGACCCTCTTTCTCTTGTTTTCATCATTAGGTAGATGCACTTGGGAGAACTATTGTTGATGAGCATAGGAGAAGAAATATTTAAGGGATCAAGATTTCCTATTCTAGGGGGAGACCCTATTTCTATCATTCTTTTCATTATTAGGGTAGATGGACTTGGGAGGACTATTATTGATGATCATAGGAGAAGAAACATTCAAGGGATCAAGCTTTCCTTCTCTAGGGGACAAACCCTCTTTCTCCCTTTATTTATTTTTCATTAGGGTAGATGCACTTGGGATAACTATTGTTTAGGAGGATAGGAGAAGAAACATTCAAGGGATTAAGCTTTCCTCTTTTAGGGATATGGTTACATGGACAAAGACCTTTTTCCCTTTCTTTTTATCATTAGGGTAGGTACACTTGGGAGAACTATTATTGAGGAGAATAGTAGAAGAAAATTGAAGGGATTAAACTTTCATTTTCTAGGGAGATGGTTACACATGCTTAAGTTGTAGATTGTTGGTGTGAATAAGGTATCTAACCTAGCTAGTTTTCCTAGTAGGTCCTATTCACATGTTAAGTTTACTTAGGTCATAGGAATCTTTCTAGAAGTCTTAGTTGACATTAGATCTTAGTTTATCTTTTATCATTTAATGCTTGTGTCCTAAGTCATTTAATATTAGTTGTCTCATGGCATAGGATTAAGACACTTGTCATGATATTGTCTAATCCCATGTCTCACCTTGGCTATATAACCAAGGGTCTCTCATACATTGAATATTCATTCTATTTGCATTGCTTGATAGGAATACAATTTATTCTTGTCATATTGATCTTCTCTTTTCATTGTACTTTCCTTTGGCCTCTAGATCTTGGGTGGCTATCTCCATAGCCAACTCTTACATGGATTCAAGAAAGCTGGGTGCCTTTGGTTAGTCTTTTTATGATGTGTAGAGTCAAACTCGGTCAAAGCTATAGTGAAATTACTATTTTTCATACAAAATACACTATATGCATAGTAAACAATTATACTTAGAAAAGGATAAAAATGAGTCCAAAATAAATGATTAGAGGTGCTAAGATGCATTTTTTTCCCTTTCACATAGAATTATTCTTTTGCACAAGTTGTCTTTATTTTTTTCATACCCATCTTGGTAGTGTAACTTGTTATCATGGAATCCAGCAGCGCTTGTTCCACGGATAACCCCCCTACGAAACTTTTCGGTTTCATAGGTTCATGATGTTCAAGCACATAAAACGAGAAAATTTTCAATCCACCTTGAAGTGCGTTCAAAAGTCTCAAACAGTCCGTTTGAGCATCCCTCTGCGTTCGTCTCGCGAAGACCTTCGAAACGAGTATCTTCACAAACTCTCATTGTTTATACTTAGTGAAATTGTGAAAAGTGTAAAAGCGCGCTCTAACATTTTCAAATTTTTTTCTAAGTGTCAAAAGTGCAGTGGTGAGGTTTTTCAGTGCCTATGCACTTAAGTGAAAAGTCAACTTGGTGCAAGGGTGTTGATTTTTAGCGCCCTTACACCAAGTCCCCATACTTAGCCATTTTTTGAGCTGGGCGATGATTTTTCAGTGTTTTGCACTTTTCACTAGTTTTGCCACTTTTCATGCCTTAATTAATTGCACAACTTGAGTTATATTTTTTCTCTTTCAAATCACTTAAAAGTGATTTTAGGTTATTTATTATTCACTCTTGTCTTCCTTTTTTTACTTCTACTTGCTAGGCGACCATCTTGCTCTTTGTAAACTCGCGTTTTAGAGGATCTCAAAGCAATTTCGAGCTAAGTTTTTTATGCTTGTTCTAGGTATGCGGTTTTTGTTTCTTCTTTCATTGCTTTGTTTTTGTCTGTGATATTAAACTCCTGGTTTGTAAATATGTTTTGGGGTTTGTTTTCTTGTTAGTTATTCATCATTTTTCTTCCTCCTTTCCAACGTGTTTTAATCTTAATCATTCTTCATGTCGCGCGCTAGTTTCTCCTTTCTTTCTCAACATGTTTTGGTTTCTATTTGTGCCATTTTCCAAATCGTGCCATATCCTTGTTTGTGTTGGGGTTTTTGATTCATTCAAGTGCGCACCCTTGTGTCTCATGTCGTTTCTTTCATCCCTCTTTTATTCCAAAGTTCTATCCAAGTGATAAAACATGCGCAGGCTTGAATGAACTCGTTTCAAACATCACACCATGTCAACATTGAAAGACTCACTCTAAGTGCTCAAGCGGTGTTTTTGAGAACCATTGCATGAAAGATAAACCTATGTTTTTCACTAACTCCTAGTGTAGGAGTGGTGAAAATCATCGCTCCTACACTGGAGTGATCTATCAACAAATGCCAAAGCACTTAATTTCCTTGCCATTGCACTTGCAATCCAATTTTTCAGAGACTAAGTGTCAGGGTGCTGATTTTCAACACCCTGAAATATTTTTTGCAAACTTCATTCTAAGTGCAAGGGCACTGATTTTCAGCGCCATTGCACCTAAAGTCATCTCTCTTAAGTGCAAGGGCACTGATTTTCAACGCCCTTACACTTTTGGTAGTTTTGCTTTGAAACACTTCAAACTTGTTTTATCTTTGCTCCGAACCCTGTTTCTCTGCTCTTGCATCATTTTCCATGCCTCATCGCTCGCTTCATGCTTTCTCAACATCGTTGCTCACTTCACACATCCGAATGCTACTTTTTCGTCTAACGTTTGTTGATTCACTATCTTTGCAGTTCCTTTTTAGATCTTGTCAAGGGATCCTCAAAGTTGCATCTTTTTGATCTAGTTGCTCTCAGATGATAGCCAAGAAGCCTCAATCGTCTTCTAAGGCTAAAGGAAAAATGAAATACGAGTACCAAGGTGTCTATTCGCCTATAGTGGTAATTTCAAAGGTGGATGAAATAAAGGACACTGAGGTTGGTCATCAAGACCTCGTTGATTTCATGAAAAGAACTAAGCAAAAGCCTCTTGAAGACTCCTTGAGAACCATTGCGCACAATAATCTACATCTGGTGTCTATGTTCCCTACTTCTGCACACAATACAAAGTTCGTCCTCCAAGTTACATCCCATTACATTAGGGAAACCAGAAGTGTGATTGATTCCTTTGGGCAAGAGATATTCAGACTTGACCCTGATTTCTTTGATGTTGATTTTAGAGTCCCATAAATGGAGAAATGCACTGAAATTTTAATACAACAAGCGTAGGAAGTCTATGACTCAAATCCCAATAAGGCTAAGTACCTGATCAATAGTCAATGGTTGAAAGAACCTAGGCATACTATCTCAAGATGGTCGAAGGGACTTCTGTGAAGTGACTTTAAAGAAGATGTCAGGGACATGATCACACTTTTGAGCAGAGTTAAGGGATTTCTTGAATCATCCCATTTTCATGAGTGGATGTATGAATACATCCGGATCATAAGGAGACAAAAGGCTCATATTGATTGGGGAAAAAAAATCAACAATGAAATCCATGAACAACTAATAAATGTGCCAACCACTTTGAAGTTCTACATGACTTCTTACTTGGTGTACGCTACAACCGTGATGAGGAAATTCCTGGGTTTATCTACAAAAGGGAACCGACTTTTTGTACCCGTGTACAAATATTTATATCAATTGGAGTTGAAGGAAAGCCTTCACCATTTCAGGAGGGTCACCAATGCTTTCTTTGCACCTCTGCTTTTCAGTTTTGACCCAACTCTCGAGTAGAAGAGAGTGTCCGACGAGGCCTACAAAGTGGTGACTAAATTCAGATGCATATTCTTATAGTTCCCAACTTTCACTTACATAAGGGTAGGATGCTACATTGGGTGCCCTTACATGTTGCCAAGATATCCCTCAGATAAGTGGATACTCATGGAGTTATGCAAACAATTGATTTCAGTTCACAAAGAACAGATGAGGATTCACAAACCGGGATTCAAGTTTCCATTGACGATTGGTAGGTATACTATCAAAAGTGTACAAAAATCCAAATCAGTCTATGCAGAAATGCAGGTCATGACAATCAAGACCTATAGAGTACAAATGTGATTTTGACTACCAGAATGTAAAAAAGAAGTTGAAAACAGGTTATCAACACAAGTACCGCTTTGAGGACATTTGGGTTGATTGCAGAGATGAAGAGGCTATCCGTAAAATGGATTTTTGTAGACTAACCGTACATTAGATCAGAGATCTTGGTGTTGCTGACCTACCAGAGGATTTCATAGATCCTAGTGATGTTATGAATGTTGCTTACGATGAACAAAAAATCTCCAAGATACCTTTGACTGCAATCTAATGGTCCAAGAAGGAAAGTGTTTCCATCAAAGAGAGGTTGGCACCAATTTTGGCTAACACTGTAGAGTGGTTGCACAAACATGGCTTTGAGATGAAAACCTTCAGGACAAAATTAGAAGGAGAGGAATTCGAAGAGGAAGCCAACCAACAACAAGAACCTCACATGAAAGATAAACCTGTGGCTATTCCCACTTCTTCCCAAAGAGGCCATAGGATTAAGTTCACTGTTGGAAGAAAGGATACACGGGCCATCCAAGAAGAAGAAACTACATAATCTGAACCATCTCGCTCAAAAGGAAAAGGACCTATTTTCGAAGAGATAGATTCCAATGAAGAAGATTATTCAAGCGACCAATCCACTGAAGAAGAAGATTCAGAAGAAGTAGACTCTGATAAGGAAGAAGATTCTTCCAGTGAACAAGAGTCTGAAGGTGATCAAGAAGGTGAACAAGAGTTAGAAGAACAAGAGGGTGATAAACAAGAACCTAGGCATGATGAAGAACAAACTATGTCTCCACATGAGAATGTAGTCGAAGATCTTCCCCAAACATCATCGCTCGTAACTTCAAACGTTCCCTGCACACCTCCAAACCCAAACACTCCTCCACCACCTTTTTCTACATCACCTATTCCTACATCTACAATACCCGCAGTGGACATTTCACCACCCCTTGCAGTATCAACCATACTTGATACTCCTTCAGTGACAAGTATACAAATGATTGATATTTTGTCGAGCCCTCCATCATCCATTCCTAGCCTATCATCTCCATCTTATGATATCACTTTAGAAGCTGAGTTTAACAGGTTCATGAATGAATCCATGCATGATCAACTCAATGTGCAATCTACTGGAGCAGTTATGACAGAAACTATGCCAATTGTCACTATACCAACCATTCCTTCAGCAGTGGCGGTGACAAGAGAGTTGACAGTCAACCAAGAAGCTCGTACCTCCTCTCTTCCCCCCTATTTGGTATCTCAAGTATTGAAGCAAAAAAAGTAAATGATCTCTCTAGAAGAGCTCGATCTTGAAGAGATAGCCCCTCCAAAAGCCAAGAGGAAGAAAAAGGCGAAAGTGTATTCACAGCTTCATGTTGACAAGGCGGGTCATAAATATGCAGAGATTGGCGTACCACCTCAAGAGGAAGGAGATGCCAATATGGAGGACTACATAGTAACAAGAGTCTAGCTTGGAAAGGTCACGAATGAAAGTGTGAAGGCAGATGCACAGGTAACCTTGGCTATACTAGTAGGAAGATTGGACAAAATGGAGCAAGCTCGAAACATGTACAAACAAAAGGCAAAGCATTATGCCACTGTTTTAAGAAGACTTGCAAGATCTTCAAGTAATGTACAACCGTTCAAAATGGTAAGCGCTGAGGACCTAGCTGTGAAGAAGGATGAGAAGTTTTCCTCCAAAGGTAGAGTGTTATATGATTTTATTAATAAAATTGTAGAACATGGTTCTCAGATTATAGTTGTTGCGGACGAGAAAGCTACTCAGATAGCCAAGCTCAAAACAGAGCTTGATAAGGAAGAAAATGTTCTTTCCCAAGAGCACAGAGGAATGGAAAAATTCCTATTATTGTGGTCACAAATGAAATAGGAAAAGCTCAACAAATTGGTGGAAGTCGAGGTGATCCTTGACAAGGAGAAATACGTAGAAGTAAGAGAATCACTAAAACACTGTATCCAGATAATCAAATCTCTTACAGAAGACCTCCACCAAGTGTAGGAAAATGTTGAAGGGCATTGTGCTATCCTTGAAAAAGGAATTAAGGAGTTACAAGGGCAGCTCCTTGAAGAAAATTGTATCTTCTTTCCGGCCACAAAACTTTTCGAGATCTTCAAAGAAGCCATCATGAAGCAAGTAGAGAGTGCAGACTTTTCAAAAGCCTCTATGCATGTTATTTGTGATACAAGGCTCACTCTTGACAACCTCAAGATGCATCTTGACAGGTACAAAAAGGTTCACTCATCCATCATGAGATCAATCACCAAAATTCACACCATTGTGGATTACACCATTGGTCTAGATGAGACATTCATGTAGGAGACCAAGAAGACGTATGAAGACTTTCACGCCCAAGCAAGGAACCATGAAGATTCCTGATCTCTAGTGTTAGAATTTTTTATGCTTCCCTTTATACATTTGTAAATAGTTTGTGACATCCTAAATGTCTTTTCTGAAAATTTAATTACACTAATATCTGAGATGTAGTTTCATGAAGATGAATTACATTTTGAATTAGTCAAAATTAGGTGAGATTTTCCTAAATTAGCTCACCTAATTCTCCTAACTTTACTCAACTAATTTCCTAGATTTATTCTTCCCTCTCTTTTATAAATAAGAGGGACTTCTATTGTAATATTTACCTTTAGTATTTTGCAATGAAGTGCTGCCCTTTTTGAAGCAGATTTGTGAAATTTTGTGAAAGAAATCTAATCAATAAAGAAGAGAATTGCATACGAGACTTTGTGTTGGATTCGATAATCTTGTGGATTGATCTTATTGGTAGTGGTTAGTAGATGAGATTTGAAGGGCTTCAAGTAATTTATGTAAACTTTGTGTTACATTCCTTATTTGAATTTATGTTTATGTTTGGATACTTTTGTTGAAAGATCTACAAGACTTTGTGCTTGTAATCATTCATGTTGTTCGAGGAATTGTTGTATCTAAGAAGACTTTCTGCTTCTAATGCAACAAATGGTACATCTCTCACAGATCCATCAATGAAAAAGCTACGGAACGACTTTGTGCCTTCACGAGATTTCCTCTTTCTTTTATTTGTTTATTATTATCATATCTGGTATCTCTACGCTTTGCTTTGACAAGATAGAGGTATTGGCATTATTGCTCATTTTTAGTTTAAGGTTATTTTGAATTAGAACTTCCAATCATGAAGCATTGTAATACATCTTCTCTGAAAAAAGAGAGAAGCATGAATGTGACACACCCCCCCATTTCGTAAGTGTAGTGTACATTGTGTAAATATTTTATTAGTTTTATCGTAGCTTCTGTTAGCAGTAAGAAGGACGCCTCCCCTTTCTGAGAGGAGAGATTATATCTCACATAGTTGTGGCTGAAGTCTAGGTTGTGTAATCTATTGAAAAGATGATTACATAATTTTCACCTAACATAACTCTTGTGATGGATAATCTTTAACTAATTATTATTGGTACTTTTCAACTAATCAAATTTTATTATATTTTTATCTATTTTACTTTCTTATTTTTAAGAAAATAAAACACATACATTCTTTAATAGGAAATGACTAAAATATCATTTATCTCAAAAAATATTAGATCAAAAAATTAAATTTTTATTTCAACTTATGCATAGATTAAGAAAATAATAATGACTTTTTAACAATACAATACAAAAATGACAAGTGTCTCAAACATTTATTATCAATATTATGGTGATGCTACTAATGATAAGTCATGTCACCATTTAAATATTATACTAATTATTATCTTTTATTTGTTATGAATAACAAGTACCTAAAGCATTTACTAATAACCCACTTATTTTTCTAAATTGAAATAAATTTTGTCATGTCAACATCCTTCCTTAATTATATATACTATAAATATATACTCATAGATATTATTTATTATTAGTGTTAGAAAAAATAATATTTATTTTTCATATATTTAGTTGTTTTATATGTATATGCCAATTAGTTAATATTTGATTGTTAGTGTGGATAAGGGTAATTTATTCAATATAAATTTAATTTTTTTGACAATTATCATATTAATGTTTTAAAAAATTATATAACAAACACATAAATTTGTAATATTAAATTTCTTATCTCAACATTTAATTTGAGTAAATAAACAAATTAATTCTTGTTTAATAAAATAAATATTATTTCCATTATAGAAAGATAATTATAATAAACGGTATCTACTAGTATTGTATGGTGTTTTATCAAGATTCAAATATGTAGTGTTTGAGTCAATATTTAGTGACCCATATTTCATGAGTGATAATCCACAAGAAATTGTTTCTCATGAGCATGAATGGTTCACTTAGCACTTAATGCACCTAGGTGATGCTCACATGGGTGAAGCATCAAGACTTCCCAAGAGGTTATTCACCATAGAACTACTCCAACTCAAGCGTGCTTAATCATGTAAATTTCTTGAAAGATCAAGCCCACTTAGCTTGCTATTGCATTTGTGAAATATTTTGCAAGTGTTGTGCCTTACAAACTATTACATGTTGTGCCTTACAAACCATTACATGTTGTGCCTTACCAACATTTCTTGAGTAGTGGTTCATAAGAAGTCATTTTTTATGAGCATTAGTGGTTCTCTTGTACTCATTACACCTAGGTGATGCTCATGAGGATAAAGCATCAAGACTTTTTGAAAGGTCATCCATTCCAATACTACTCCAATTCGAGTGTGCTTGACCATAGAGTTATCCCCCAAGGTCAAGCCCATTTAGCTTGCTACCCTATTTGCAAAACCTTTAACAAATCTTGTGTATTATAAACCAATCATTATAGAATTTTCCAAATCATTCATTTAAATTTAATTTATGTTTTGTAATTTATCAAATTACATGATGTTTTGTCAAGGGTCCTTGATCTATTGGTGAAGTTGAATGGCTCTTAATGAGCCCACTAGGGATCAAGTCTTGCTAAGTGCAAGGCCCCGACATCATAAGGGATGAGGCCAAGATTGTGCCCCAAGTGGATTTTGACATAATTGATACCCCTTAATCCTTGGCTCTTAGCCAAAGAGGTTTCAGTCCAAAGGCTTGTGCTCTTGTACTAGGTAGCTAAAATTGTTTGTGGATGATATAAAATCCTCCATCAAAACAATACAAATAAATTATATGATGATTTATTAGGACTCAATTGTGTAGTTTTTTAATCAAAGTAGTACTAGGATGGGTGACCTCCCAAGAAGTCTTAATGTTTCACCTCTATGAGTATCACCTACATGTAATGAATGCTAAACAAACTATTCATGATTATATCATATGGGTTTTTATGGACCGATACTCATGAAATATGAGTTGATGAAATTACAAATGTCATAAGCGTTGCCAACAATAGCTAGCTATGTCTAAATGTAAACTAAAAAAACCTTGTTCACATTACATTCATTTTTTAGTCTAAAATTTTATCGGCCCACATTATAACATTTTGGATCGTCTCTATTTCACTTGTTTTTTGGGCTTAACCCAATGTGTCAGTTTTGAAGCATTGCTCACATATCGCCTACATTTTTCAATTAGTCTATAATATTTCTTTTAAGTTGTATAATTCTTTTCATAAAAAGTAAAAATTAGTAAAGATTAAATAAAAAAATATACAATTGAATCTTTCATCAAACATTATATCATTTTATATAGTGTTATCTTATTCCAACAAGAAAAATTAATCAATTTAAAAAAAACACTTCTTAAAGTTGCATTTATTTACTTAATAATATGTTGTACCCAAAACCAACATTTTTGCTTCACTAAGGCATTTTGCTTAATTGAGTCTTAATCTTGTTTAAGTGATGTCAGAAGGTCATTTTTGGGCTTTTTAAATATGGAGTTGGTGTTAGTTTCATGTCAGTCTGTTACTTAGGAAATTCAAGAAAAGTGAAAATCTGAAGGAAAATCATCAAAATATTATCTCTGAAGAGGGGAGCACATTTTCAAAAGGGCACCCTATCTTTTAGGGGCTCAGATCCTATTTTTAGGGTTTGTCACCTCCAGCAGGCATTTGTCCAATATCACGTCAGCTTCGCAATGGGTTATCAAGTCTGTCAAACGGACCTGTTTCGTGCAAGTTACGGAAGATATAGTGCAAAATGAGAGGAAAGTCAAAATTGGCTAACACTGGAAATAAGAGCAGCTTTTCAAAAAGGCGCCCATCTTTTTGAGGTGTCAAATGAAGGTTTTTGACTAAATGCCACCCAAGATGTTTATCTCACATTTGTTCAGGCTTTGCGATGCATTCGTCGGTGGGTGAATCTGAGTTGCAGAAGTGCCTGAGCCAGAGGTCAAACATGGGGTCAAATCTTGGTCAAAATATCAAAGGAAAGAGCAAAAGAGCACATTTTAGAAAGGCGCCTGAGCTTTCTTTAATGCCTTCTTTTTGATGATCTCAGATATTCAGTTTGTCCGTGTTACGTTCAGCTTTTCGTCACCTGTCTCCGTCAGATCAGAAGATGATTCAGCAGCTTGTAGTCGGAGTTCTATTATTATTTTGGTCAGTTCTAGAAATGGCTAAGTCTGGAGGAAAAAGAACAGCTTTTCAAAAAGGCGCCCTTGATTTTCACCTCTCAGATGATGTTTTCTCGAGAAATGTGCCTTTGCAGCTATCATGTCGAATGAGGTCAGCTCCGCAGTGAACCTGTGATCCAGTCTTGAAAATTAGTCAATCAGAAGTTATGAAGGATTTGTTTTTTCCCTTCGTACGAGATGGAGATGAGAAAATTTGACTAAGTTTGAGAAAAAGAGCAGTTTTTGAAAAGGGCGCTTGGGTTTTTGACCCTTCAAATCTTAGTTTTATGATGTTCAGTCTCAAGGTACCTTTTGATCAGTTTTTGTCCTGCTCTGCGATGCATCTATTAGCCAGCCAATCAGTGGAGTCAGTTAGCCAGTGTCAGAGGATGAACAGAGGTCCCGAAAGAGGTTTAAATCCAAATTTTCATCAAAATTGGCTAAGTCTAGAAAATGCCTAGAGAGGTCAAAGTTGATTTTTTGAAAGAAGTTGACTGGTGCGCCCTAACTTGAGTTCTGACTTTAGTTAGACTGAACGATTTTTGGGTTGTCATCTCCAGTTCATATCTTGGCATGTTGAGTGTTCTTTTAGTTCGCATGTTGAGTTAACTAGTTTGCATGCATGGCACATTAATTGAAGTTGTGAAGATTTTGTGAAGTTGGCACTTCACTTTTTGTCAACTTCAGTTTCTAAAAGGGACGATTTAGTTCTTAAAGCATGAATTTTAAAGCATGTGAAGTATGGCGAATTCAATATGAATTGTCATTTGAAGTGCAATTCACATGATGCTTTAAATAGATTTTGCAACTGAAGCTTAATAAGGCAACTTTAGCATGGTGCTTTATTTAGTTCATTTTAGTTTCAGTTAACTAAATTGAGGTCCAATCACAAGCCAAGCACAATTTTCAAGGTTGAATGCATTTGCTACGATTTTTGGTGATGAAACTCTATTTATTCAAGTTTATGTGTCCATTATTTCTTCATCACAAGCTTAGAAATATACATTCTTCTTGAGCGAGTAGCAATTTAAAGGTGCTACAAGTGTCAGAATTCAGTGTTCTTCATAGCAACAGATTCAGATTGTTCAGAGGAAGAAGATTCCATACTTTTTTTTCAATTTGCATGCAGGTTTCATCGAGTTCAAAAACAGAGATAGGCGAATTCTATAGAAGCAGAGCAAATAAAACCTTCTTTCTTTTGTCTTGTTTCTTCTATTTCTCATCTTAGGTACTTTCTTCGCATGTCAAAGAAATTCAACATATTTTCAAAATTTGATCATCTGGGTTCGCATACTTCAGTATTTGCAGCAAAACCCATGTCTTAGATTTTTTCAAGAAAATTGCCCCGTAGTCTTCATTCTGAAGCTCTGTGCTTTTTTCTGAGAATTTCTTTGCATGTGGGCCTAAAACACATTTTTTTTTAGAATCAAACTTTCTGGGTTGTCTTAGAATTTGATTCTGCACAAAACCCACGTTTTGGAATTTTTTTGAAAACTTTTTCCTGCCATAGGCTATTTTTAGCCTTGTCTAGAGATTTTCAGTTTTTCCAGAAAGTTGTTCAAGTATATTCGACTTTACAGTCAAAAGTCTTTATTTTCAAAATGCAGTTCAATCTCATTGATTATAAGACCAAATCAGCTCTTATGCATAATTTTGTCAGAACTTCAGATACAGACTTAAATCATGTTTATCCAGTGGTCAATCTGAGCAGTCTGGAGGGTGTTAGCAGCAATTTATTGAGAAATCTTGAGCATTCTGGATTGCTGGCAGCGACATCTATTCCTATTACCACTTTCGATCTTGAGTTCATTCTTGCTTGTATCAAGCATTATGACTCATCTTCACAACAAATCAAATCAGCTGATGGGAGGGTTGTTTGCAGTCTCAAACCAAAGGATATAGAGAAATGTTTCGTTATTCCTCCTCGTTCAGATAATTTCACTTTGGTTATTGAGGCCTGTGAGAAGATATGGGATGGAGATTGAGAACGTTTGCAGAGAAAGGTGGCTCAGAGATGGCTGAAAGTTCAAAAGACTAATATGCCTAAAAAGATTGGTCGTGGTGAATTCAAGGATGAGGTTGTTTTGATAACTTTTCTCAATCGAGTTACAGGTCAAGAGGATGCTAACACTTTCCGATCATGGATGTTTTATCTTATTTCCAGAATTCTTGATGGCACAAAACATTTTGACTGGGCTATGTTGATTAGTGATTGCTTACATCAACATATTACTGATTTTCTCAAGTTTCATGAGTTTCATATGATATCTTACTTGGTCTACTTAGTTGCATTCCAAGGCAGTTACAATCATCTAAAAACTAATGGCACTCTTGGTGTTCAACGTGTTCATGAGTACTATTCTCAGTTGGAGTTTTCTAAGTATGAACAAGATTTCTGAGCAGTGAATGATCACTTTTCTATGAGGACAGTTAGAGATCTTGATAATGAAATGCACATCTGTATTTCTGCCAAGGCAAAATCAACGATGGAGACTTGGGCGGATTGGTTTATCCAATTCCCTACTTTCACATACATCCGGGTTTATGGATATGTTGGAGAGCCTCTGATGTTGCTGAGGTACCCTTCAGACAAGATCATCTTCATGGAGTTTCTCAGACAGATGCAACATGTTCATTTCTTTCTTCGTAGTCATCATAAGACTGCAGCTAATTTTCCATTTAGATTGGGAATTTTCACATGCAGCATGTCAACGGATGCTAAGCATATGTCAACCAAGATAGAAAGATTCAAGCTTAAAACTCATACTGAGAGGTGTTCCTATGATCCTTTGGGTCATTATGCAGACAGGTTAGAGTGAGGGATTGTACATAAGCCAACACTTGAAGATTTCTGGGCTAATTGTGAGGATGAATTCGAGGTTCGTCACCGTCACTATTGTAGACTCACTATCACTCAGCTCTCTGATTACTTATCAGAGGATGTTGATGGTTTATCAGATGATGATGGAGAAGTTCTTCTCAATTCATATGCCAAAGATCAAATTGCTCGGCAGCCACTTCGCTCACCAGATTGGTACGCTAAAGAGAATACTTCTATTGAGGAGGTGTCTAAATCGGTTATCAAGATCAGCAAGAAATTCTTGGAGTAAACGGAGGCAAAAGTCAGTTCCTGTGACAGAGCTGCCAGAGAATTTTTCTTCATTGCCTTCTACTTTGAGGTCAAGGCCTCAGGTCAAGGCTATTGTGATTCCTCCTGAAGGAGTTAGACTCAGTGGAAACACGGGAAAGAGGACTACTGGTAAAAGGAAGTAGAAGCAAGTTGAGAATGTACCTGAGATTCCAGTAGAGATAGTCATTCAGGATGAGCCTCACGTTTCACCTCCTAGTTTACCACATGTGCAACCTATTGACATAGACTCAGAGCCTGAGATACCAATTCGAGTAAGATCAGAGACAACTGAACCACCACAGGTTGATACATCAGGGACAGTCTCTCCTCAAATTGATAATATTGTTCAGTCTTGTTGGCTCAAGAGGTCTTTGGGGAGACAGAGGCGAGTACCTGCATATAACCTTGATTTATCTGATTTCGGTGAACCTTATTAGAGAAGGTTGATCAAGAAGATTAAGAAGCAGGTGCATATTGAGAAGACTCCAGAATCAGAGATTGTTATAGAAGTTGCTATTCCCCCAGAGGGAAAGAGTCTAGATGAAGTCGAAGTTGGTGACTTTACTTTCACTAAGGAAAAACTTGGTAGGACTACTTGAGAGACAGATGTGAGCCTTCTTAAGATTGTCACCAATAATCTTGAAGAACGCATCACGAAGGATGGAGAGGATAAGGCATTGCTTAAGGCTGAAAATAGTCAACTTCGTCAATATATCTTTGATCTTGTTCACGGAAATTCAAGTAGAGCGCCTGTTCTTCCTCAGAATACACCTGCAGAACAATGAAAGTTGGATTAGTTAGTCAGTCATGGCAGACTTTTACATAACTGGATTGAAAGCTTAGTCGTTATAGGTCAACGTCTTCTTGCGGATTTATATCAATTGAGGAGTGACACACATAAACTTCATCAAGGTATTCAGTTGCTCGAGGTTTCAGTCAAGGATCAAGTTCTTGTGTCCCAGTTGTCTGTTGCATATGACACCTTGGAGATTGATGAAGATCAAGAGAAAGTTTTTACTTGGAGGGAGCAACACCTTTTCAAAATGGAAATATGTGAAAATATTTCTACCAAGTTGTTTTCACTGAAAGATAATGTTGTTGGAGCTCTTGCACTTGTCAGTGGTTTTGTTGTTCAAATTTCATGTCATTATCTTTGTGAAGATGGCACGTATATTGCACTTAATTAAGTACAAGCTGAGTTCGAAAAGTTGATTCATGATAGCCTTGAAGGAGATCCTGTGGTGGCTAAGTTGGAGAATATTTCAATTATTTCAGCTAGTTTCATAAAGGCGACTGGAGATGTCAGAGAATGCATGCATACAGTCAAGGAAAGTGACAGAGAACTGAAGAAACAAATTGTTGTTTTGGATAGCATCAAAGTGCCAGAAGACAGAGAGATTGATGAGTTCTTAGTTGAAGTGTTAGACCGAGATGACATGAAGTGATATGCCAGTTGGAACCTGCAGTTAATTTCGAGGGTTGAGTCATGAGCAGCAGTTAACTCGACTTTCAGTCTTGAGTTCACTTGTTGACTTCACACATGCTTATCTCTTCCTTGGGATTATCTTCACAGGAGTTAGGGTTAGGGTTTCCAGTTAACTGAGGGTAGTGTCCAGTTAACTTTTCTTTAAATAAGGATGTGCATGCTTGCACATTGTACATTTAGGTTAGATATTTTGGTTAACTGATGGTAGTTTTCTAGTTAATTGTATAGTTTACTTTATTAGGGTTTAGCAATAAATCTTGCATGCATTGCAAGACTGTAGTTGACTCAAGGTGATTTTAGGGTTCCCTACACCTTTCGATGTCTATAAATAAGAGCTTTTTCTCATTTGTAAATAACTTTTGCATGAGAGAGAAATATATGTTGTGCCTACCTTGCCTTCAATATTGCTCGTTATGTATCTGTTCATGCGTTTTTGCTATTATGATGAATTGTTATGCCACATAGGGTTTCATGCAATTGTGATGGTGAATTCTTTCCATAGTTAGATCAAATCTGTTTTGTGTTCAATAAACTTGTCCAGATTGAGCTAATAGATGCGCCACCTTGCCTTCAAGTTGAGAATTTGTTCTTGTTTATCGTATGGTGTTTTGTGAATTTAATAAACTTGTTTAGATTGAGCTGATAGATGTGCCACCTTGCCTTCAAGTTGAGAATCTACACTTGTTTATTGTCAGATAGTCATCCTTGCTCCATTTCCTCATGCTCTATTTTTCTTGAGGAAACTGGATAGATTTTAAGTGATTAGTATAGTTGTAGTTAGTAGTCTGCGAAACCAGAAAATACTCAACTGCAACGTATATAGTTTTCGAGAAAGCCTTGTACCTCTACAGTTGAAACAAAAAGACATGATTTAGTTTAGTATACTTTCCTTTTCAAAGCATTTTTGTCAAGCACAACGAGGGAGCTTCCCCTCCTAATTTGAAGAGCACTCATTGCATAGTGTGCATAGCTATCCGTACCAACTCTTACTCTAGAGGTGCTAGTTGTTACACCAACATAATATAATCTTTCTTGAAGGGCAAAAGATCCTATAATAATGAATTTATTTTCCTAACACTCCACAATTGTAATCATTGGATATAAATTATTAAATGCACACTTAGTGGTTAAAATAATGATTAAGCCATATGATTAAGTTGCGTGTGATTCAAATAAACCACGTCACTATTAAAAGAAGGCTTCCTATAATCAATAATTAGGGGAAATGTAGATAAGTACTAGACTACACTATTATTTTTTATCAATTAATATTTTTAAATTATATAATTAATTATATTATTATATGGTAAAAATTTAAATATTGATTTGTATGAATAATCATTATATTGTATATTTTATTTAATATTATTTAACAAAATTTTAATAGTAAAAGATGTGTAGATTTTTTATAAATATCAATTTTATTATTTTCTTACTGTTGAGTCTTTCCAAGATTTATGTTTACAATTTTATCTTCAATCTTTTATAGTGTTGGTACCATCATGGTGTAGCTTTAGTTCCCACAATCTATTTTATAACAGTTTGTTTGTTACTATTTTCTCTTAAGTTGTGTTTCAGATTACAAGATTATCATATTATATTGATTAGGTTCATTATTTGACTCTAGTTTCTAATATTTTGTTGTAACTTGACCTTATGACATCTTTAAATCAATAAAATTATTAAACTTATCATTTAAAAAAAAAAAAAATTCAACTAATGATCTTAATGCTTTATTTGATTTCTCAAATTATAAGTAGTTTTAAAATTTTTAACTCTTCATTCAATGGGCCCAATGGATAATCTAGAGATATATACATAACCTAATAAATAAGTTATTCAACATATTAACAAAGTTTTTTGTACGCCTATGTCTCTCAATTTATTAAATGAAGTGCTATCCATTATAATTGTCATTTTGAATATATCGCATTGAGATGTTGCCAAGTCATGCCACTTTTAGGTCAAATAAGAATACCAAACTCAAATGTAAGGCATATTGTTGGCTATCAAGACATGCAAATTTGTGCAAGAGAGCTAGTGGATAATCTGAGTAAATGCAAGAAGTTGGGTCCACGAAGAGGGGAAGTTTGGGCCAAGAAAAAATGCTGATAGGAACAGGTACCCGTTTTGAAAAAAAAAGGTACCCATTTAGGAATGAGAACTTGAGCCTTATAACAGGTATCCATTCTATTTTTAGAACAGGTACTCATTTTCAAGTGGGTACCTGTTCTATTTTTAGAATGGGTACCCATTTTAAAGCAAGTACTTGTTTAAAAAAAATATTTAAAATCCCAACCCACTTTTTGATTTGGTTTTAGACTAGGGAAAGGCTTGGTAATCTGACCCTTAGCCTTGGACCTGCAACTAAAAGACTAAGACAATGTAAAGAGAAATTACTGACTTAGGCAATATAGTTGATAGGTTTTTTTTTTCTTTCTAGAATTGGTTTATGAAATTAAAACCCATTATAGATCATGATGTCTAGTTTTCAAATATGTAATTTTTTTATGATTAGATTATTTTTTCTATTTTTTAATTAGTTTCTAAGGAATCTAGTCCATAAACTTGAAATGTCAAGTTTTTTTATTTTTTTAATAAATTTTAATTTGTTAATTTTTTGTGAGAAAAATTATATGACATCCAAAAAATTCTCTACACAATGATAAAAAAATTAAAAAATGATTAGTTTAGGTCAAATTATGGTGTCTTACACGAGGGTTTTAAAAAAAACTAGAGCCAATAAAAATTAATTAAAAAAATATTTTAAAAAAAATTATAAAAAAATCCTCATCAATATTTAGTTTGTTACACATCTTTCCCCAAAAGGAATTAATAAAAAAAAATTTATTTAGGTTAAATTATGGTGTTCGTACACGTGCGTATGGTCCTAAAAAAGTGATTTTTATACATGTCTATTAAAAAATAATTTGTATCATCCAGGTATTAGAATAAATCACATATTTGGAAACTAGACTCAAAATACTAAATTTATATTACAAAACTTTTTTGAGATTCAATGTGTAAGTGCTTCAAATTTTTAGTCCAACTATAACAAATTTTGAACATGGAGAAAAACACTTCCACTTTTTGAACATTTTGTGGACCCAACTTCTTGCACATGCCCATCTAGATATATAGGCATAAACTAATAAATAAGTTATTCAACATACTAACAAGGTTTTTTGTATGCCTATGTCTTTCAGTTTATTAAATGAAGTACTATCCATTATAATTGTCATTTTGAATTATCCCATGGGATGTTGCTAAGTCATGTCACTTTTAGGTCAAATAGGAATACCAAACTCAAGTGTAAGTCATATTTTTGGCTATCAAGGCACATAAATTTATTCAAGAGAGCTAAGGGAAGGATACATGATATTGTAAATGTTGAAAGGGATGTCAACATTTAGTTTGGCATGTCTATTAGGGCTACCTATGTCAATATCTTGTAACCAAATGTACTCAATACAAAATAGCATTGCATCCATAATTAATGCATAAAATAATTTTTAATCATTTGAAAAGTTCAAGTAATCATGTCAGACAGTTTTAAATATAAGTAGGGTAAGACTACTCCATTATCTATGTATTAAGAAATCTACTTATGAAGCACCATGTCACAATTAATTTTTAATTGACATGACTAAAATTTAGAAAACCAATTAACCATCCACCACTATGCTATTTGAAACAAATAAGAATACATCCACTTTAAATCCTTGCTAAAATAATAGTCATTTTTTACTCTTCTTAGCTCATCATAATTGGATCATAGATGTGTTGCCTTGCCAAAATCCAATTTACTCTTGTAATTGGTTTTTAGGGAAAATAATAAAGAAATATTTTAATATTCAATAGAAATAAAAATATTTCTATATATTAGAAGGTCATATTCAAGTGATTAAACACAATTAGTAAGGATGATGGTATGTTCCTTGATTTCACCTTCCACCAAGGTTCAAATACCCTACAGATATAATAAACTAGGACGAGACCAATATTGTGCCCAAGACATACCCTTCACTTCCTAACAAGTTACAAAAACTATTCATAAGAATATTCCACAAATATTTGGATCTCCAAGAGTTATATTCTCATATCAAGGACCTCAATTTATGTTAGTAATGATTCAAGCATTCATGAACAAATTCCAAATCATCCATAAGAAGTCATGTCCTAATCACCCACATACCAATGGATATGTGGAGATGACTAATAGAGAGTTAGAAAAAATTCTAACAAAGAATATAGAAATCAAGAAATCAAATAGGGTAGATAGGTTATCAAAGTTAGTTTGGGCTTACAACACCACAGGGAAGACCACTACCAATTTCACTTCTTATGATTTGGTATAGGGAAAGAAGGAAACATTACCAATAGAATATGAGATGGAAACCTTAAGGAAAAAAACATATTTAGGGATTGATATAACAATGCCTTAAAAATAAATTATAACTTAACAAGATCAATAAAATATGGATTGAATCATTGTAGTAAACATATATCATTTAAAAACAAAGGAATATGTGGCTTGATAAGCACATAGTCACTAAATAGTTTGCACCCAAAAATTGGGTCTTGATCTATGACTTGAGATACCAAGAATTCAAAGGTAAGCTCCATGCAAGATAGTTGGGGCCTTATGAGATATCTTAGGTATTCAACACTAGGCCAATATAATTAATCTCAATAATGGAAGTACAAGTGTACTATTTTTCAATGAGCGTAGATTGAGGGTGTACCACAAGTTAACATCTAAGGAAGAATTTATAATAGAGTTAAAAATTTATATAGAAAATTACACTATGGAAGATATTTCTTCCATGGGTGTGGAGTTCCATCTTTAGATGAATAAAAAAACAAAAAAAATAAGGATTGAAAACTATAAATGGTGGTCCTCAATTGGAAGAGCTAAAAAACTAGCAATGGTGGTTATTTTCTCGACAACCAATAAGATTCTAACCTAGCATGTAATAAGCTTGTAGGTTTGATAATTTCAAGAAGATATTTGGAATTGATAACTTCAATATGAGCTCTAAAGCCTTACATGTAAAATGGAAGGGCCCCATCATTACAAAGATCCAACACTAACACATCCAACTTGTGCTCTAGAATTGTATCCAATATTATAGGCTTATACAAATAAGTATATTTACATGATTAAGAACAAGTAGAAAATCACATTTTTTAATAATCATATTTAAATTATTGTTTTCATGATCATTCACCAAAATTATGCATGCATAATGATGTACTTAGCATGATGGAGGTAACCTTTTGTTCATTTCATAGAATCATTCACCATAAATGAACTTGTACCACTTCACATAATTTCTTTAGTTATGATCTCCCATGTATGGTCATAACCACTCAGTTTATGGACTAATGAATCGCTATCACTCGTCTCATTCCATTGATTTCTACAATAAGAAATTATGATTCCACAATGGGTGGAATGACAACATGACACCAATATTCCCCCCCATAAATTTATAACATTTATTTGAATCAACCAAAATAAATGTTTAGAAATATTCAGTTGACTACAACCTACCACCTCTGCATAGAGCATTGTGAACTCCTAAGACCTTTTAGATCTATTTGTATTGTAGTTAATCCTAGGTATAATAGCACAATAAATTCTATGTTCTATAGTTTAAGTTCATTCTTCATTGATAAGTATAGTGTTCTTGACCCATAACCATGGGTAAGAAACAAAAAAAGAGCTTGGGCACCTAGTTTTGTAAGAATCTATGGTAGAAACTTTTGCTAACATAGATTAGCTATATTTCCTCAACAAATTCAAAAGATACAATGAAGCTTTCATTGAATAATTTATCCAAAATATATAGCCAAATTTTCCCACTCTCAATGGCATTAGAGTTGAGGTCAAATCAAACATCATCATCCTCATTATCGGTATCTTTGAGGTAGGTAATGATATATTTCACTTTAAATTATTTTATGAAAAATTGTTAAAACATTTTTGTGTTGAACCTAAACCTATTCATAAATACATAACTAGTAAAGTTTTAGTGAAGAGCATGAACAAACTTTGTCTTCCATGTCCCTAGGAAAATATAGTATTATGGGCAATAAATTCATGTGTGATGGAAACTATGACATAATATTATGGTTTGGCATGAGACTCTTGAACCACCTCAAGCATGAAGCTACCAAACTTGAGTGTTTGGTTAATATTCCTACATTTTTTACAAATGTCTCTAGAGTGTGGCCAAAAAGCATAGGTTAACAAGAAACCACCATGGATTAATTTAGTTGATAAACAAACATAATTCATTAGCAAAAATTGATGGCTAGACCAAATGGGATGAATTACTATGTGGGAAACCTAGGAAGAAGAAAAGTCATCTTGCAACCACTCTAGAGCTTTTTGTATCACAAAGTTCTATTATTCAAACCCATAAAAATTCCAATACAATTTAATATGCATCTTTGGAGCCATATATATCTTGGAATAATAAGGCCAATCCAACTATATAGATGACTCTAGAGCCATCTACTACTCATAATCTTAGGGCTAGGAAAAATAAATAAACAATAGAACAATAAGTGCTAATGACCTCTATTGCTAAGAGAGTTGAAATTAGGATAATTGATGAAATAACCTCAACTATAGACAAACTAAATTTGGTAGTAGTTACTATTGATCTGGAGCATGAGGAAGACATTGTCACCTCTACACCATCTTCCTTAGAAGTAGAATTTATACCTTCCTTAGGTGGAATACATAAGCATCACCATAGGAGACTAATTATCATGTCTAAGGATGAGGAGGAGGATGTTAATATTGCTATTTTTTTGGATTTTATCTAAGGTTCATGTTAACCATTTATCTTAAGGACCACCTAGACCCCCACTAGCTTTAGAAAATTAATTCTTTGGAAGAGAGGGTAAGGATCATAAGGTGAAGAATGTTGATAAAGAAAATTTGAGTGATATCCCTAGGGAGGAGGATGATCCACCATTTTCAGAAGAAGAAATTTTAGAACCATTAATAGTTGAGGGATCAAATAGCTCCTCCAAAGAGAAGACAAAGTAGCTTTGGCATTCCCTCACCATTTATAAATCAAAGCACTTACTACAACAAGAACAAAAATATTTAAAGAAAATTTAAAAGTAAATGTCCTTGATGGAGAAAGATTTGGAGAATATTACCCAACAAGTAACTTTGGAAAAAAAAAAAGGACCAAAATTAGACCATCCTCCACCTTTAATAAGATCTAGAGTAGGAAAGGGCACAATTGGCACATAAAGATGCTAAAATTTTATTGCTCAAATAGAAAGTACATATTCCTCCCTCCACCTTTGATAAGGGTATCTAAGCATCTCTTCCATGTCCCCAAATTAACCTCTCTATAGGAATTAATTATTTGTTAATTAGATGTGTCATTACCTTGTACATATTTAAGAGGAGAAAAAATAGCTTAAGGATGGAATTGTAAAGCTAAAGAAAGAGAAGGTGGAGAGCTGGAGAAGAAGAGAATTGAAGTATAAGAAAATGTAGGCTTGGTTTGTGAGGTGGGAAAATCCCTTTTATCTTGTCATTCCCTATCAGGTATGCATGTTTGATGCAGGAGCATCTCGAGCTCTCAAGCTATCTGCATTGATATGTACATGATCAAATTTTTGTTTTCAATTTTGTTGTGTTTTGCATATGCATTGGAGTTCATTTTGTAAATCTTTTCACTTGGTTGGTGTTGCTCTTTCATCGGCCTGGCCGTTGTGTTTCAGTATAATAAAATTTTCACTCTCCATGATATTCCCAATAGACTCTTCTTCGGTATGACATTATGTGTTCGGTGGTACTTTAGGTGGCGACCCCTCGATAGCCCAAAACAAATCCTTGAGCTCTTTAGCGGGAGATAGTTATATCGTCGAGACTTGGAATGTTGTCTCTTCAATAGGCCGATGGAATTTTGGTTACGTCAATCACCATCCTGCAGTGTCCATGGTGGGACCCAGGCAGTTTAACACATGGAAGTGGTGATTGGTGTAGTGGTGTTGACATGGCAGTGGGACCACATGGAGCGTATTGAACTACATCGAAGAGACTTTCCTTTTTAGGTGGGGGATTTATGTTGTCTCCTCGACAAGGCGATAAGTTGGTTCAACGGTTGAAGATTGAAAGACGTGTTGACACTTCAACATGGACTGGGCAGAAGTTTTAATGATTTTTCTTGGTGTAGTTTTTGGAATACAGAATGATGAAGTTAGAAAATGGAACGGATGGTATCGTATGAGGAATCGGGGAGAAATTGTTTGATAGGGGAAGGTCAATTGGCCTTAGCAAAAAGGGGGCTTTGTAATTGAACTTCTA
Source organism: Sequoia sempervirens (assembly GCA_007258455.2). Classification (NCBI taxonomy): domain Eukaryota; kingdom Viridiplantae; phylum Streptophyta; class Pinopsida; order Cupressales; family Cupressaceae; genus Sequoia; species Sequoia sempervirens. The sequence continues at coordinate 37,257 of VDFB02278151.1, forward strand.
AATGTATTATGTAATCAGTTGAATTGAAAGGAGGGTTATTTTTCTATTGAAATTTGTTGCATTGTAGTGTGGTTTGTCTGCTTGATTGACAGCCTGATAAGGCTCTTCAATCTCGACTCTGTCAAGTGGTATCAAAGCCAGGTTTACTCTTGGAGTAAGTGTCAAAGATATTATGAAGTTCTGAAAGGGAATTTGTTGTGGGTAAGTGATCAAAGGAAGAAGACCTGAAACTATAGAGGACTTACATAAGATGACACAAAGAGGACACGACAGAGGAAGAGGGGTGTGAAGAGATGCAGACCTTGTCCTGATGGAGATGTTGAGGGGAATTACGGCCAAACTGGAAGCTGTTGAAACTACACAATGAAGAGGTCATCATGTTGAAGACGTGAGTGATGATGAAGTAGACTAGGTTGTGGTTGAAGGAGGAGAAAACCAACCTGAACTTGATCACGGAGAAGAGAGGTTCATTCGAGCCTTAACCAACATAAATAACAGACCCCATTTTAACCCTCTAGACTATAGTGGTAACTTGAATCCAGATGAATTTTTGGATTGGATCACTGAGATGGAGAAGTTCTTTGATTTTGAAGGTACAAAAGAAGACAAAAAGGTGAAATATGCCTGTAGAAAGTTAAAAGGGCATGCATCCCTATGGTGGGATCATTTGTAGATTGATAGACAAAGAAGAGGTAAGGAGAAGATAAAGTCATGGGACCAAATGTTAAGCAAATTGAAGACAAAATTCATGCCTGCAAGCTATAAGATAAATCTATTTAGAAAATTATAGAATTTGAAGCAAAGAAAATCCAATGTCAAGGAATACACAGAAGAGTTTTACCAATTGAACATTCGAGTAGATCACTCGAAGAATGAGGTTGAGCAAGTTGCAAGGTATCTAAATGGCTTGCGAGTGTCCATACAAGATGAGATTAGATTTCTCAGACTATAGAGTGTGGAAGAGGCCTAGCAGTGTCCATTGATGACCAAACAAAAGCTGAATAGGAAACAACAAAGCAATAACAGGGGTAGAGGTAGAAATTCTCATGGCAGAGGACAAAACAATAGTGGAAGGGCATATCCTGCCAAACAAGATGAAGATGGAACCTCACAAGAAATGGGAGGTAGAGGAAACTTCAGAGGAAGAGGAAAATCTTCTCAAGGAAGAGGTAGAGGTAGAGGGTTCACCATTACATGCTACCAATGTGGGGAGGTTGGACATAAGTCTTTTGATTGTCCACAAGTTCAAGAGAACTTGCTATTTAAGGGAAATAAGTTATGTATTCCTAGAGGCTCCATGAGGGAGAATCTAATTAGAGAAAAAAATAGTGGTGGATTGGGTGGACATTTTGGAATAGATAAAACAATAGCTTTGTTGAATGAGAGTTATTATTGGCCAAGAATGAGTGTTGATGTCAAGAAGATGGTACAAGGATGCAAAATCTATCAACATGCAAAGGGTATGAAACAAAATACTGGATTGTATTAGCCATTATCAATTCCAGAGAAACCATGGGAACACATTAGCAAGGATTTTGTTTTGGGACTACCTCAAACTTAGCAATGTAATGATTTAGTTTTTGTGGTTGTTGATAGATTTTAAAAAATGGCCCATTTTATCCCATGTTAGAAAACTAGTGATGCTTCCCATATAGAAAATTCTTTTTTCAAAGAAATAGTTTAGTTGCATGGTTTGCCTAAAAGTATCATATTTGATTGGGATACAAAGTTTGTTGGCCATTTCTGGTGCACATTGTGGAAGAAATTAGGCACACATTTGGGTTTTAGTTCAACTTGCCATCCACAAATAGACGGTAAAACTAAAGTTGTGAACAAGATTTTAGGTAACCTCCTTCGATGTTTGATTGGGGACAAAAAAAAATAGTGGGACTTGCTATTGTCATAGGTAGAGTTTTCGTATAATAATTCAATGAATCCCAGGAGTATTGGAAAAATTCCATTCAATGTGGTGTATGGTTTCAGCCCTAAGGGCATAGATGAACTTAGAGATAGTGCAGACCTGGTGAGAACAAGTGTTGTGGCAGAGGATTTTACAGAATGTATCATAGATTTGCATAAAGAGGTGAAAAAGTGTTGGATAAGAGTACAACCAAGTATAAAGAATATGCCAATCGTCACAAAAGAGAGCAAGAATTTCAGATTGGAGAACTGGTCTGGGTTCATTTAAGAAAGGAGAGGTTTCCACAGGGAACCTATAATAAATTAAAATGGAAGAAAATAGGTCCTTTCCAAATCCTACGTAAGTTTTCAACCAATGCTTATGAAGTTGAACTTCCAGAGGATGTAGATATATCTCCTATCTTCAATGTTAGTGCCCTGTACAAATATTTTGAAGGAGAGACAAATACTCAACCATATTTTCCTGCAAATATTATGGATAATACAAATTGGGTGAATCAATTACCTAAGAAGCAAACTGAAGAAGTAGATGAAATAATTGATTCTAGGGTTGCAAAGAAAACACGTGGTAAAGAGTACATGGAGTACCTGGTTCACTGGAAGGGAAAATTAGCGGATGAAGCATCTTGGTTGAAGGCATATGAGTTGGCTCAATTTGGAATATTGATTCCAGATTGTCCTAAATGTTCCTGGGTCTCCACTCATGGAACATTTCTCCTTCCTAGGGTGTTTGATGTAGGAGCATCTCGGGCTCTCAAGCTATCCTCATCGACATGTACATGATCAAATTTTTGTTTTCAATTTTGTAGTGTTTTGCAGATACATTGGAGTTCATTTTGTAAATCTTTTCCCTTGGTCAGTGTTGCTCTTTCATCAGCCTGACAGTTGTGTTTCGGTACATTAAAGTTTTCACTATCCACTATATTCTCGATGGACTGTTCTTCGGTATGGCATTGTGTGTTGAGTGGGACTTTAGGTGGCAACCCCTTGATAGCCCGAAGCAAAGCCTTGAGCTCTTTAGCGAGAGATAGTTATATCGTCGAGACTTGGAATGTTGTCTCTTCGATAAGCTGATGGAATTTTGGTTACATCACTCACCATCCTATGGTGTTTGTAGTGGGACCCAGGAAGTTTAACACAAGGAAGTGGTGATTGGTGTAGCGGTGTTGACATGGTAGTGGGACCACATGGATCGTATTAAATTGCATCAAATAGATTTTCCTTTATTGTTGGGAGATTTATGTTGTCTCCTCAACAGGGTGATAAGTTGGTTCAATAGTTGAAGACTGAATGACGTGTTGATACTTCGACATGGATTGGGTGGAAGTTGTAACAAATATTCTTGGTGTAGTTTTTCGAAAGTAGAATGATGGTGTTGGAAAATGGAACAGGCGGTCTTGTATGAGGAATAAAGGAGAAACTATTTGATAGGGGAATGTCAATTGGCCTTAGTGAAAAGGGAGCTCTGTAATTGAACTTTTGAATGTATTATGTAATCAATTGAATTGAAAGGAGGGTTATTTTTCTGTTGATTTTTTTTTCATTTTAGTGTGGTTTTGTTGCTTGATTGAAATCCTGATAAGGCTCTTCAATCTCGATTGCGTCAATGTTCTTTTTCTTTTAGATAGATTTTTAAAATGGAAGTTGATGATGCTCTACTCTAATCTACCTTATCATTTTGAAAATAACCAAAAATTTTCATATACATAGTTTAAGAGTATAATAGACAATATGACATGTACGAATTTTATCAACATTGTTTCCTAGTTGGACACTATAATACATCCATTCTTAACATGTATGTTAGAGAAGTGTAGCTAAAATATTCTTTTTCACTCTTTGGGAATCAAATTATATGGGAGGAATGGTTAGCAAATGATAACCATGCAAAAAATATTGTTGGTCTCATGATGAGACATGGATACCCAAGAAGAAAGAGCTTTAATATTTCTTTCTCCTCTACAATATATAGGCATGATATCACATCTCAATACGCTAAGATTTTTTCTAGAGTATTGCATGTTTTCAAAATCATGAAGGGTATCTCATGATTACTTGTTTATATAATTTCACCTTGTTATAGATTAGTTAGTATCATCTCATTATTATTTGAATGACCCATAGACATACAATTATTAAAAATATATATATATTTTTAACATTTTTAATTTTCATGAAATTTTGTTGTTTGTTTTGAGAAAAGTTGTTTAGTTTAATATGTAGTGTGTTTTTTTTATTATATTTCATTTTCAATAGTTTTATTTCAACATTTCATTTTTAGTTATGTGTTTAATTCTATTACATCAATAAAATATATTTGATTTCAAGTTTAGTAAATCATAGGATAAGATAAATTTAATTAAGAGAGATTCATTACCTTCAAAATTTAAGATCATATTATAAATTTCCTTGGACACCACCCAAGTTGATAATAATTATATGATGAGAGATTGAGAATACTATAATGATCTTGTCAATGTCTTCTTGACTCAAACCCACAAACAACTAAACAAAATCTCTTTAGTCATACAACTTCTTTAAAAGTATGAGTAGTTGTCATGTACTTAGATTTTAAAATAGAAAAAGTGACCATCGAATAAAGTAAAAATGCAACATTAGTGGATCTCCTTCTATTGATATCACTTACCAATTTGAAACCACAAATCCATGGATATTCATGAATTTCTAGTCCCCTATAGAATGAATATGGTAAAAAATAGAGTACTTAGAGATTTTCATATATTTATGATATCTAAGTACTCTTAAATATATGGTTACAAATTAATGTATAGAGTACATAGAGGACATAAATATATGAAGACCGTCTTATATGCATCCCCATAAAAATATCCATGTTAGAACATAATTTTATTAGGGGTCATACCATTATAACATAGATATATTGTTCTAATAAGGTTATAAAATCTTATATATATTAAATGCTTTACTTAGCATATCCTATTTAAAATAATTATAGTCTAATAACTATTAAATTATTTATTTATAAATGGAATTTTTAAATAGGTGTGGCTAATACCCCTTTAGATATTTTTCTACCCCTTCTCCTATATTTAAGGAGGTTCTCTCATTGAGAGATAGTGAGAATTTGGAGATAAATAGTAAATTCTATCACTATGCACAAGAGGTATTACTGACCATGTGGAAGAAAGGAGAAGTGTTTCCTTAGGTTTGGTCTATAATTTAATAGACCATTATGTAAGTGTTTTATAATGAAATTATGCTTTATGAAGTTTTTATCCAAAAGAGTTTTCCTCATATATATATATATATATTGTGTATCGTGTCGAATATATGAATCTTGTAATTATCATTTCATTCATTTTGTATTTTATTTGTGATGATTAGAAACCTAATATAACCCAATTTTTAACATGGTATCAAAGAAGCTTAGGTTAAATACTATTCCTTTATATAAGTGCACACTTGAGATCCTTGATTGTTTATTACTTATGATCCTCATCCGTACATCTAAATTAGTATTATCTAGATCAATATTTTATTTGGTTGGATTGATAGACAAAGTACATAAAATAAATTAGATTTCATTGTGTATAATTTTAATTATTTCATGTGAATTGGATTTTGTGTACAAACAAGTGGTATCAATATTGTGTAAGATAACTATTACAATACAATAAAATATGTTAAATAAAAATAGTTTAAAAACTTTGGTCAAAGATCTTTTTAATGATAAGAAACCTCCAATAAAGGATTAAAATTTAAAATGTAAGAAAAAACATTCACAAGTCTAAACATAAAACATTTGTGGTTTAGAGTGGAAAGGTTTTACCAAAGAAATACACTTTTTTATCAAACTTAATTAAAATTATTTACTTTTACAAATAGAATATATCTATAAAGTATTATGTGTGTGTGTGTGATACGTGTTTATGTTAGGAATATTACATCATTCTCATAGGTTTGTTAGTATTTAAGATACATATAATATTTGTTTGTTAGGTTGGTAGTGTGATACAATAATTATTAATTGGTTGTGGTTTATTTGTTTGTATAATGAGTTGTTAAAATAAGTTGACTATGTAAAGAAGTTGTTATAGTAACTCTACTATAATATAGGAGATGAAGCTCCTATAAATTTGTAATATCTTATTGAATGAAAGATGATGAATAAAAGCACAATATTGTTCATGTATTAAAATTTTCAAATTTCTATTTGGTTCTACCCAAATTTCTAATATGGAATGAGAACCCTAGGATTATTACAATGAGAAAAAAATCATAGGTTAAAGGAGTTCATAGATAATCATGGCTAGTCCAAGTAGAATAACCTAGTATATATGATTCTTGGGGATGTTGTACCAATCAAGATCTTGTGATGTCTAATAATTGTGACATCTATGTATTTTTAATTCTTTACATATATTGTTTATTATGATCAATTGGTAGAAAGTGGAGTTTGGCATGAGAGATACAAAGCCAAATATGGATCTGGTATATCCCTTTGATCTCTATAATTATTCAAATTTTGTTGAAGTGGTTTCAAATTATTTCATAGGTCTGAAAAAACTCCATTGAATACACTTATATTGTTGATAGAACTAGATAGATTGATGTGTAGTCATCACATACAAAGCTTCCAATTTAGAGTTATATAGATGTGAGGTGAAAGAGACCCAAAATAGTGAGTAGGTGGCGGGTTGAAGGCTATTGCATCCTCCCTACATCTCTAAGAACCTCACAAAATAATTTGAGCTACTAACCCATGATACGATCCCACATTCCTACCATGTGTTCATCACTATGACCATACAAAGAGTCTTTGTTATGTTGTCATGTATCCTTAATTCATGAGAAATAATTATTTTATACCATTAGAGAAGTATTTGGTATATTTAATTTTCATAGAATACCTTATCATGCCTATCATACATGTTACAAACAAGGATTGTGGTCTCATCTTCCAAGTGCAAGGCCTACAAAATTTGTAAATAGCTACATGCTAAAGGCAATACATATTTTTTAAAATTACAAACCATAGTGTGGTGAAGAAATATATGCCAAGAGACAAAGTTTAAGATTAAGAAGATTGAATGATAACTTTATGATTAAATTTAAGTTTTTAATACTTTTGTAGTGGTAGGTTTTTAAATTATAATTTATTGTCTTAGTAGTTCTTATAAAGATATTTTGTGCCATCAAAAGTGAAAAAAATTGCCTCAATTGTAACTGTACACACTATCACTTGTACACAACATCCATCTTATGGGGAAGCATTTTAAAATGAGCCTCAAAGAAAAAATTGCTAAGTAGCAAATCTACTAGAGGATAAAAGTACAAGAGGTTGGAGGAAAAGCAGCATCCTCTTGATAGTCACTAGAGACAGGGTTACAAAATTATTTTAGTGATAAAATTATTTGTTCCAAAATGATTAAAGTTGAGATCAATTCCTAGGTGGGAGTAGTAATTTTCTAATACCATTTGTGATCAAAGTGGCAATGATCTATCATTTGATGGTTGTACACACATGACAATGAGGACTTGGTTCTCAATTTTTTGTTAGAGTAATAAGTTATTATGCTTAATTAATTACATCACATTGATTAATTAATTAAGTCACTTATTCCTCTTTATTACTTAAGCTAAACTTAGGCACATTAATAATTATTAAGTGTGCACACTAGGGTTTCATTTAGGGTTTCCCTTTTTAGGGTTTCGTGATCTCCTTCATAAGGATTGATCACTTTGTAATAATTGATTCTCTTAATGCATTTTTAGAGAGGTTTTTAGAACAACTTTTGGTTCTTCATATCTTTTGCATGTGACAGGTATCCATCTTGCATGCAGGTGATCTTGGATTCTAACATGGTATCAGAGCTCCAGACCTGCAGCTACTTGTTCGTGATCTGAAGATATGGCCTCTTTGTGAGTTTCAAGTGCAAGGGTTTCCACAGGCATCTTTTCTGCAAGATCTGGGGGTAGCCATTTTTTGGGACACAATGGGCTCAAACGGACGTCGCCATCGCGTTCGCAGCATCCCAAAACCCTAGAAACGCCTGCAAATCGCCAATTTGGCGCTTGATCCCGAGGCAAAAATTTATCCGAGGGCGTACGGCCTCCCAAAAGACGCCTTCGATGCACAAAATAAAAAATCAAAAATTGAAAATTGAACAGGCCTGCAGAAAGGCTCTACCTACCAGCGGCCACATCACCCGCCGCCAGCTCCCCACGGTCGCCATGGGTTTGGGCCCTACGCCCCAAATTTCCACATGGCGAACCAAGGGCTCCGCCCCAACCGATCCGCTACCTGGTCACCCATAGGACCGGGGCCAAAAATTCATTTTGCAAGGGGGGCGAATTTTGCAGCGGCGTATCAAATGCCTCGCGAATTGCGACGTCGTCATGCGTCGGGCCCGGCCGGCCCTCTTTGCTCTCCTAACCCTAGTTTTTTCTAAAAGAGCAGTTTTTTTCTTTTGGCCATAACTTGGGCATACGATTAGAATCGGGCAAACGAGATATCGCCCGGAAAGCTGGTTCCGAGAATTTCTAGTAGTGCTATTTATTTTTCAGTATTTTACTGTTTTTTTGCATTTATTTCTGTTTGAAGTCAGATGTACTTTTTATGCTTCGAGCTCATAACTTTTTGCCACGATCTCCGTTTTTCACCTCTCGTTTGAAGCGTCGGAAAGGTATTGAGGAGCTCTAGGTTGCTGTCTATGCACTTTTTCTGTATCTATCCCAGGTTTATCAATTAGTCCAGATTTGGCCCGATGGGTTGTTTGGCGATTACTTGGATATTTTGGCAGTTGGGAGAGTGCATCTTGCATCTTTGCACTTCGTTTTCAGTAATACATCATTCAATAATTGCTTGCTGCTTCATAGATTCTAGAGTTGTTCCCGTTTGGAGTTTTTGAGTGTTCCATGGCATCGGGTTTTCTGTTGCTTTATCATGATTCCTTGAGTCAATCAGTGACTCTCATCCGGTTTCAGTAGTATACAGAAGAATATTTCCTTGCTTGCCTATATCAAGTTTTAGTGTTACTCTACAGAGTTCTTCCAGTGCTTCTTTGCAGCATGACATCACATTGTAGGGGGGTTTTGTCCCACTGGGTTTTTCCTTCTTACTCCTTATTACATTTGTAAATGGGTACCTGATCAGGCCTAGTTGTCGGGACCCATCTTTGCTTTCATGCATCTTATTCTAGTGTTTTAGCTTCTTCCTAAGTTCATCTTAAGGGGGGGTGTTAGAGTAATAAGTTATTATGCTTAATTAATTACATCACATTGATTAATTAATTAAGTCAGTTATTCCTCTTTATTACTTAAGCTAAACTTAGGCACATTAATAATTATTAAGTGTGCACACTAGGGTTTCATTTAGGGTTTCCCTTTTTAGTGTTTCGTGATCTCCTTCATAAGGATTGATCACTTTGTAATAATTGATTCTCTTAATGCATTTTTACTGAGAGGTTTTCAGAGAACAGCTTTTTCGGTTCTTCATATCTTTTGCATGTGACATGTATCCATCTTGCATGCAGGTGATCTTGGATTCTAACATTTTTTATGTTGTGATTGGATATTTTTGTTCTCATTCATATTTGTTAGTTGTTTGTGATTTGATGTGTTTGTCCCCAATTACATTTGTTGAGTGATAATGATTGGATGTGTTTTTCCTCAATCATAGTTATTGTGAGATGAAGTGTGTGTCCTTATTCATAAATTTGATGTTGGATAGATGTGTTTGTCCCTATCCAAAATTGTTAGTCTTGGATAAGAGTGTTACTCCCTATCATTGGTTCTATGGGTAGATGTGTTTATCCCTATTCTTGGATAAGGTTCAATATGGTTAATCATGTTGAGAAAGTATAGTGAGGCATGTTTAGCTATTATTTTTCATGATTATATGTTTATTTCCCTACTCATACCTTGTGTTTTTTTATGAACTACTAATACATTCATCAATTTTTGTTAGTCCACCTATCTCCATTTAGAAAATCATGTAATAAGGGATGTGTTAGGAATAATGCATCATTCTTGTAGGTTTTTTAGTCTTTTAAGATGCATATAATATTCATTTTTTGAGGTTGTTAGTATTTCATACAATAATTATTAATTGATTTTGGTTTATTTTTTATATTACGATTTGTTAAAGCAACTCATCTATACAAAAATTTGTTATAAGAACTATCCTATAATATAGGGGATGGAACTCCTTTAAATGTGTAATATCTTATTGAATGAAAGATGGAGAATAGAAGAACAATATTATTTGGTATAAAAAATGCATACTTCTCTTTGACTATACTCAAATTTATAATAGTTTATAAGTAGAGTGTGTCCAAATACAAGAAAATTCATAGAGTATATAGAATTTGAAAGAAGAATGTACAATGGTTGTATGATCACTATTTTCAAAGACTCCACAAATAATTAATCCAACTAATCTTCAGATATCTTTGTATCTTCTTTCCTTTATTTTTTGTGTGTCTTGAATAGAATCTAAAATGTAATTAGATGAAGAATATTTATTTTCATGTGTCAAAAGAATGGTAAAAAAAAATGTTGAAAATAAGTAATAATGAAAACAAGCTTCAAACTTTCCAAGTACACCTTTTCGAGTATACTTTTGTCTATGCAAAAATAAGAGCTTTGGAATATGATATCCCCTTGATGTCAATATCATTTTCCCATGTTTTGAGTCTTTAAATATTTTTATTCCTTTACGGTTACATGTTTTTTTTTTGTATTGAATCAATGCAAAAAAACTACATAAAGAATGGCAGCCATAAGTTGCCTAGAAGAGAAAATACAATGCAATGACCAATGTCAAACTAAGACACCACTAAAAAACCATCACATACAAATTACAATGGCAACAAACAACTACAAGAGAGGCACATCACACTCTAAATTTTAACACACATTGAAGCTTTGTGGAACACATTACATCATTTTTGTGCAGCTACAATATTTTCCATTTAATCTTGTCCAACTGAAAGCTGATTTTTGAATTGACTTTGGGAACTCCCTGCCATTGAGAACATAAGAAGAAAATTTGAAAAATAATGTCAGATTAAAACCGTAGCATTTCTAATTCCAAATGAACATTATGACTAGAAAAAACAGCCATACATCTACTTTTCCATATATTAAACAAGAAAATCTGCATTATAGAATCAACAACAATATTATTACATAGGCCCAAGCCCAAAATGGCTTTTTTCCAACTCAAAGCATGCTCAAAAATCACAGGGAGATAATAAAAAACAACCTTCCATTTCCTTTTTGTCCAAGAGCAATTCCAAAAAATATGTTTCATCTTTCAATACGTTTATAGAAAGGACAATTAATAGGTTGAACCTGCATATGAACCAACCTATCACCAACATGCAATTTACAGTGCAAAAATTTCCAAGCTAAAATTTGCACATTAGCTTTTGTTTTTGAATGTGAGATTTGATAACTCAAAATTTTCCAAGTTTTTTCTTTAAACCTGCAATTCCATTTCAAATTCAATCTAGGATTTAAAGGAAAGTGTGGGAGCAACTTCAAATAGACCTTTTTAAGCAGAAACAATGCAAACTAACTCTTAGACAACCACCACCAATCCTTGAAAGGATTACAATGAAAGGAGGTACACACCTTCATAACCAGGTCCAAGGGAACCAATGACATCACAAAGATAAGAAAACTTTTGTATTTACCAGTTAGACCAAATTTAATCTTGATCATCTGCCAATTGACCCACTCCTAAGCATTAAAATCCCACAAGTCCCCAAAACTATGAACTCATTTTTTAAATAAGTAATAAGCCAACCTTGGAAAGGACACAACAAGAGCTTTCCCTTGATAATTCACCAGTTTATTCCACCAAATTGATGAAGAACCAAGGCCGAACTCATGTTGAAGAGAACTTTTCCAGTCTAAAAAGGTGTTAACTTATTGCCATGCCTTCCAAATAGAAATTAACGGAAAAGGAGCTTTAAGATGGAAGAAACACACCATTAATATTTTGTCTTCCCAACTGATTGCTTGCCATTTACCTTTGATAGTAGCTTGGGAGATCCAAAAATGAACCATATTTTTCCACAAAGAATCTCCATTTACTAGTCTAAAAATTCATTTAGCTATCAGGCACATCCCTTTTGTCCTTGGATATAAAAGCCCCAACCCACCTTTAGTTTTAGGTTAGATGCAATGTAGCCAAGAGGAAAATTTAAAAGCTATTTTACCTCCCCAATTATTCCATAGGAAGCTACGAACAATTTTGATAAGGTCCTCATAACCCTTTTTTGATGGCATCCAACAAGAGGAATAATACACATGTGAAGCCAAAAAAATTTGTTTCACCACTTGAATTTTTCCTGCAAGGGATAAAAATTTGTTTCCCCAATTGCACATTTTATTCTTTAATTTTTGTAAGTACCAATTCCACATCTCAAAAATTGAGACCCCCATTCCAAACGGAATGCCAAGATACCGAGTAATTTTCCCATGTTTAATTTGTCTCCACTCTTTAGGAATCCACCATAGAGGTGAACCATCAAAAATCTAGTCTTATGGTGAGAAAGTTTTGATCCAGACACTTCACAATAAAGGTTAAGGACTCCTAAGACATTATCGATCTCCATCTTAGAATTTTGGATAAACAGCATGTTGTCATCTACGAAGTGAGAGTTAATCATCACACAGTTATGGGGGATAGAAATACCCTTAATTAGATTCAATTGATTGTATTTATGTAGTAGGTATCCAAGAGCATCAACAACAAGCACATATAGAAACAGAGACAAGGGACAACCCTGTCTAATTGAACGTTGTAAAGGGAAGACATTAGTCAACTCTTTATTGATCACTAACTAAGCATTGGAATCATTAAATAATGTTTGAATATGTCTACATATTTTAGGACCAAAACCCAACCATTGTAGCATCTTGATTATAAACCCCCATTGTATTCTATCATATGCTTTGTCAAAATCCATTTTGACCAATAGGGCCTGTTGGCCAAATTTTTGAGCCCATTCCAAATTTTCCCAAGCAAGCATAAGGTTATCCAAGATGAATCTCCCACCAAGAAACCCAATTTGTTCCGGTTTTACTATTTCTTTAACAATAGGCTTAATTATTGTTGCTAATGCTTTAGCAATGATTTTATAAGAGGTATTCAACAAAGTGATTTGACGCCAACCCACAATAGTATCCTCATTTTTCCCTTTCGAAAGGAGTTTAATTAAACATTTATTTATATTCAACCCTAAAGAACCATGCTCCAAAGCCTCCAGGTAAACCAGGTAGAAATCATCTTTAATGTGAGGCCACATTTTTTTGGTAAAATTCCATTGGCAACTCATCAAATCCAGGACTTTTATAAGAAGGCATGGAAAACACAACATGTTCTAAGTCTTTGATGGATAGAATACGATCAATAAAATGACTATATTCATAATCCACCTTCTTGGGAATAATGTCTTTAAGCATATCTTCCAAGATTGCTTGTGCATCCTGCCAATGTGGGTCTTCTTTGAACAACTACTCATAATATTTTTGAAACAACCCTTTTATCTTAGCCTGCTCAGTGTGAACCAAACCAACATCATCTTGAATAGTACCAATAAATTATTTCTTGTGCTTATAGTTAAGATACTTAAAGAAATATTTTGATCATCTATTCCCCTCTCTAATCTAGTGTAATAAATGGGTCTAATTTCATTTGGTCAGTAGATACCACTTCGACACCTTCTCAAAAGTACATAACTATAAATAGGTTTGATTAGATGCCACCTAATTTAAACATCACAATTTTTAAATATGTAACCATAGATGAATAAAAATATGTATATGAAAATATTTAAAGACTCAAAACCTAGAAAAAGGATATCAATATCAATGAGATATCATATTCCAAAGCTCTTATTTTTGCATAGAAAAAGTATGCTCGAAAATGTGTACTTGGAAAGTTCGAAGCTTGTTTTCATTCTTACTTATTTTCAACAATTTTTCTCACCATTATTTTAACACGTGAAAATAAATATTCTCCCTCTAAATAGAATCTAGTGGGGAGCTTGTGTTGTTTGGAATCTTTGTTTCTATTTAGTATATCAATTATAAGCTGTTTGGTTTACAAATTTCTCTTCTCACTCAATTTTTTTAAATAATCTTCTCTGACACTATAATCATATCGCTCCACCCATATGTCTCTCTCTATCTCCAACCTATCAATCCTAGCTCTCTCTACCTCATACGAGGCCTTTAGAATATTTATCTTAGTATTTTTCTCATCTTTCTATGCTCATGCTACATCTCTCTCCT
>VDFB02278152.1:0-24633 GCA_007258455.2 Sequoia sempervirens
AATATTTAAAGCAATCACATACATATATTGTGTGTAAACATGTTTAAACCATAAGCAAGCACATGTACATATATGTAAAAGAATATAAACATAACACATATTATAAGCAAAGCGACAAATATATGTATATATCATATAAGAAAATATATGTACATATATCATAAAAGCAAAATGTAAATTAAAGATCATCTAATGTCGAATACTAAATATCAAAAAACAAGCAAATGTATGTCTAGATCATATAAGCAAGTGTAAGAGATCATCAAATATCAAATACTATTTTAAAGATCATCATATATAATCAAATACACATGTGATAGAGATCATAAATCTAGAATGCATGGCCTAATAAGAATGTCTACTCCTAGACGAATGGCCATCTGAATGAGAACGGTCCTGCTCTGATGGATGTGCTGAGCCTTGCAAATAAAATTGTGTACAAGATGTGTTAAATACATATAATTTTTATTAAATAAATTTTATGAAAGTTATTTTTAAATGAACTTGTATTTTAAAATATCAATCTACAACTTGTATTTATCTATGCATACATAAATATATATTTTATGAAAACTCACGTAATCCCTTTGATGGCAGGTTCATCCCGCGAGTCACATCGATCATACTTTTGATCACGGATAAGGCTAGGAGTGATATAGAGTGTAATCCACCTATAACAATATATATACACACATATATATCAACTTAAATGAATATCTAGTTAAAAGAAATTTAAAATAATGAAAAATAATTGAAACATGCACATGCACATACATGCACATCATCACGATGCTCGGATGACCTAAGTCCTCTGAAACGATTAAGCCTCCACCATATGGACCAAGCGATCAAGCGGCGAATCAGTATACATCCATCGATCTATCCACATGTCATGCGAAATGATAGATGTAAAGAGGGACTATGAAGGTGAGATAGCATAGGTGATGATGAACCAGAACCAATCAACATATCAGTAAAACCCATAGTCTGTGCAGCTACCGTATGAACTGTAGGTGGATTCTGATGCGAACTAGTGGTCGGCTGAGAGTGATGGGATCCTGGAACTGAACGACCTCTATGTCTCAAATGATGTCTAACATGCTCTATACCGATCCCATTGTCTGATGCAATGTGGGCATATGCCTCCAGCAGGTCCTCAGCCAAACAATGTAGAGTCATGCGTGCCATATCTCCTATAAGTGCATCAAGCTGTGTAGGAGTAGGGATGCTAGTCAGTGTAAAAGGATCCATGGTGGTCCACTGTGCTAAAAATGGTGTGGATCGGGAATGTCTAGATATCAAATACTGACCTACACGATCATCAGATATCCTAGTGGTGGCAGCCGCAATGTCACCTACAGTGTCAATTGCTTCCTTTTGGGAAGCAACAACAACCTCATCTGTTATGGGGGCTAGAGCTGGGGTGAGAGCAGGAGACCTATCACCAACTAATACCCTAAACATTGGGGTGGTCTATCTGCTCGACGATAGGTGGGCCTATCAGCAATCCTACCACGCCCCTGACCAACATATGGTGGAATGTCTAGGTAGTTAACTTTGAGGCCCAAATGGACCTCAGCATACAACTGCTGAACAAAATACAATGGAATCTGGTCATTGTTTGGGTATATACCATGTGCTGCTAGAAATCGTGGGTAGATCAATGAGGCCATAGCATGATCAACACATCCGGTGACTCGGTATCCCCTAACCTTACGCACATTTTGATAAAATGGAAAACAAATGGCTTTTATCATTTCTTTGGTGACGCTATCTTGTATTTGTTTAAGGGGAACATCACCATGTACTTCTTCTCGCATGCGGGAAAGAATAGCAGTCACTCTGTCTGGGGAATATGCACTAGTCCTCTCAAGTTCATTTTTTAGTTTTTCTAGACTATGCAATATTAACATGCATGGTTCACTATATATCCCTGGGTTTGCACCTTGTGCTAATGAATCTCTTAATTTTTTATCTCATTAGTAGTATTTGCAAACAAAGATTCTAGCATAGGTGAAACATGATCTACATTTTCCATGTTATATATATACAGTACACCTAAAAAAACAATAAGACTTTGGTAAATAATATATCTAGATAAAAAGAATACAAATCTAAAATAGAACTTGTAATTTGATTCATCTACTCATCAATAATATTTTCATACTATTAACTTGATTTAAAAAGAATTGGAAGACAACTTTAATCTATAACATAACATCCTTAAATGGTTCAAATTTTAAATGAAACGATGAAAGAAAGAATAAGAATACAAAGATTAAAGTATAAAATCATTTGAAAATAATTGGGGATAAAAATATTTAATCTAATAGTTGTTAACATAAATGAACTTCAATTATATAGCTTTGAGAACATCAAAAAATTATAGAACATAAAAAATGCATCATTAAATGTATATTAACATCATCTGCACTCTAATTAAAAACATTAAAAACAACACGGAACACAAAGAGATGAAATAGGTAAAAGGATAAGCACATTGATCTCCTTCATATACTATGTTGATTAATAAGCCATGTGGAAAGAAAGTACTTAAAGTTAAATAGGTAAAAGGATAAGCTCAACAATCCCTTTGAGTGATGTGCCATTTTCCCTCCATCCCAAGCTTCTTCTTCATGTATTCCTCCTTATTGTTTTACTCCTATCTATCTTATGCAGTTTATTTCTCCTTCCACCAAATCTCCCCAAATTTATCCTCTCCTTTTTCCTAGATCTCATCTCATGCTTACTTATTATGATGCACATAGTTCTCTTGTCTCCACATTAGTTCTCATTAGTTTTGTTTACACTTCCCATGTTCCCCTCACTGTGATATTCCTACGCAAGTCTTTGTCACTCCACACTCATTTATTATGTCAAGACAAATTTATACACCACTTTCGATTTCTCATCTTGCCACTTTCATTCATGTCCTTAATCCTAGTGTGCCTCTATCTACCCTTGACATTAATGTTTAAGGGCTTGTTGAGATGAAAAGTAATGTTGATTCCTTACCTAATGGAAACAAAAAGACATGTACATATAAAAATCAAACACAATTCAATTTCTATTAAAAATTTTACATATCCATTTTTTGTTGGATTTTTGGATCCTAGATTTGAGATGCACAATGTTAAAGGAGATCCCATGACACATTCAAGGTTTTTAGTGCTACATATTTGGATTTTGTGTATGATGATAAGTTATTGGCTAAGTTCTTCCCATGAAATTTAATAGTATTATCTTCCATTTGGGTCTATTTTTTAATATTGAAATTGGCCAATGCAAATATTAGGAATGTTAGATTGAAGTTTATTATTTTAGATTTTTTGACTATAAACAAGGATCGACAAAGTATATACATTCTTAACATTTGCATGTGCAAGTGAGATGAATGTAAAGAACTAAAGTTGTTAGAGGCTACCACACTTAATTATGGATCTTCTAATGCTTCATCTACATCATCCTACCCTTGTAAATTTAAAAAGAAAAATTATTTCCAAAAGGATAGTAAAAAATAATGGAAATGACCATTGTACAAACTATACATTATAAATGTTTCCTAATATAATTATGACTCTAAAGCCTCCAACTTTTTCCTTTGTAAAATGTGGCTTCAAAATTTACTTAGTGCTTGCATGATTACACTTCCTCCTATTAGGCCATTAGATAAATCTAAAGTTATTCCCAAAAGATATAATGAGAAATAATTTTGTTATTAAATTGTAGAGTTAATTGTAATTATACTCAACATTTTATGGGATTAAGGAATAATTGATTAAGGATTTGATTCATAAAAAAAAAAAATAGGTTGAGGGGGTTAATATTGGGGTCAATCCTTCAATTGTTCCTCCTAATGAAAATTTAAATATTTTACACTAAATAAATCTAATAAAATGGTTTTATATGAGGGTCATGAGATTGAGGTACATATACATGTTGACGAGCTTGAAATCATTGATTCACCTATGTATGTGAGGAATGATAATTTGTTGGTATTAATAAAAATTATAAGGGCACTTATTCTTCTTCTTATGTACTAGTGATCGACTTTTATAGAAATTTCTATGGACTAACTAGTATTCAAACTTAGGACCTCCCATTTGGTGTTAGGATGCTCTACTATTGAGCTAATGACTCACATTGTGATGAGTCTTTTTATGACTTAGGTGTGTATCATTTCTCCAACACACTCCCTTGAGCCACAACATAGGTGTCAAATGCACCTAGCTTGGCTCTAATACCATACAAGAATACCAATTATGAGGACCTCCTATAAAAATATGACATGAAAAACCGTGAACAATATTTAAAAGCTAATCCATAGTCTATCTTATTATTTATGCATATTTTCTAGGACCACCTATGCCCAAAACACAAAATAGTTTTTGTAAATACACCAATTAGATCTTATAAAATGCATTACTTAGATCAAATTATATGGTAAATTAAATATAATTAATGATTACTTTTTCTTTTAGTATGAAAGAGGTTAAATTCCAATATATGTTCTAGTGGGCTTGATTGAGTGACAAGGTGGAGTGATTGTTGTAATGAAGAACTTGCTAGGAAAGCTAACCAAGTTAAAATGTACACCTATACATACATCATTGTGGTAATATAGACCTATGTCATAAAACACAATTGAGTCCTATTAGTTCCAAAGTATTTTAGCAAAGAGGTTACAATTGCAAGAGATCCGTATATGCCTTTATTTTAGATTAAGTCATTTAACCTTAAATAATTTTAAGAACATACATAAGGACCCTCTATATAAGTGCAAGGATTATTTGCCTAATTTGTAAAATTTTTAAAAGGAATAACAATGATGGGAAAATCAAGACAAGATGCAACAATTTAGAATTCCTAAAGGGTTTACAATTATTAGAGCCAAAGTAGGTTATATTTTGGTTTTATATTATAAAATGATTCAAGAATCTATAAGGCCAAAAGAACCATAAGCATTACAAACTTTAGTTTAGAAGCATAATGGATTGGATATTTTCATTCCTAAACATGGTTTTCATTAAAAAAATTACTCATGTACTATACATACATATTCATGTATATGTGAATATATCTACATATGTATACATACACATGCACATATCTAAATATGTATATATGTATATATGTATATGTAGATATGTAGACACATTCATGTATACATACATATGTATATATGCATGTATATATGTATATACATACACTTATTTTCTATATGTATATATATGTATACATATATACGTATACATAAATACACACACATATGTATGTATGTATGTATGTGTGTATGTATATTTATGTATACGTATATACATGTATGTATATGTATATGTGTATGCATACATGTATATATGTGTATATATGGATACACACACATTTTGGTTTTGTTTTGTAAGCATCCTCTTTTGAGGACAACCCTTTGTTGATGATGTTGAGTATTAGTTTGTTGTAAGTGTGTTTATTATTTTAATATCATTTCAAAACAATATTTTTTTTATTTATAAATTTTGGTATAATCTCTAATTTTATAATATGTTTGTGTGTGTAGGTTGAGTTGCATAATTGTTAGGGGCACACACAATCAACACAATGCAAGATAATAACTAATTCAAGGGATCGAAGTTCAGTTTCTAGTCAAGCAAAGAGAGGCATAATGTTTCATTAATAGCATTTGCTACACATACATAAACACTTTTATATCTTTATGACACATTCATAACTATTTTCATGAATATATATTGGTGATATTTTGTAGTCTAAGAGACAATGTTGGCCTCATGTCACTGTATATGATATTTTCATGATGTATTATGTATGTCTTCATGACCTTATCAAGATCAATATATAAATATTTTGTGCATATTCATAGCAAATGGTTTGTGCTTATTCTATCTATCTATATTACCCTTTATCTCTATCTCTCTTTATCACTATCTCTCTCACATATATATGATGTGCATGAATGTTGAATGGCATACATGTAATGAACCCATACTAATTCTAACTCTATTTAGCCTATCAACAAATAAATATTCAACATTGGTCTTCTAGATTTACATACATCTTAAGAATTTACTACCATAATCCATAAGACAAAGCAACAATAACCCATATGGGTGTTTAGACTCACAAGTGAAAGTCAAAATGTTATAGCTAGCTATCCCTTCACTAAAAAATAGTAGGGTTTTTAGTTCAAACAAGGAATTACCCCATTTTATTGTATGGTTCTATATACTAAAACCCTATCTCCAATAACACACATAAAGTAAAAAAAATATCTACTATGTTTGGCTTCATGAATGCAACACAAGCTTCTAAATGTCCTAGGTAGAGCAATAGATTTCCATTCACATAGTAGAAATTACAAGCTAATGCTTTTTAACATGATTTCTAGAATTTCATACAAGAATAGCTTTTTCTCTTACATTACATATAAAAATACTAAAAAGAACCTTCATAAAAAATCATACCTCATTACCACCAAGTAAAAACTATTAGGTTTACATACTCGAATTTCACAAGCTTCAAAAATGTATAATTTGCACTACCTTCTTCCTCCTTTTGCCTCTATCCTCCCCTTTTCCCTCTTTCTTTTCCTTTTAATCCTTCCTTGATTTCCACCATTTTTGCCATATTCTCTACATGTTTCCCATTTCCACTTCCTTTGCTTTTATTTCTTCCCACTTTGTGAACAATAAAGTCCCACTCTCTCTTCACTTACTTATCATTCAAGTTTCCTCGAATAGCGTACCTCAACATTAATGCTTGATACTTAATATGATGGGGCCAAAAGGTGGGGTGGCCACTTTTTGGCCCCACATCTTTTTGCACTCGCTCTAATAAGGTTTGTCCTTTTGATAATAGTAATGTCCAAAGGTGGCTCTTGTTTGCATGTGGATACATTTATACCAAACATCAACTTTTAGTGATATGTGTGAAGATTTTGTAGTGGTTCTATATATTGTTCTTATTCTCTAAATATAAAGGAGGATGAATAATCAAGTCATGATGGACTAATGAAAGAAGATGAATTGAATAGTGATAGAAACTAGTCTACTATAGTTAGTGATGATGAAAATACATTATATAAAATTATGCAGGGATTCTCATATTACTTAGAATCTCTAGTGTTACAATATGAATAGTATTTTAAACACATGATAGACCTTTTTCTAGAGTGTCTCTACAAACTTGTGACCATTGAATTTGCTTGGTAGTATAGAAAATTGCATTATAATACATCAAATAATAGGGTAGAGAATGTAATTGTTAATTTTATGGTTTCCAAGACCAAACTTTGTAAATGATATTAATTGAGGGCATGAAGACACAATCAAGTCTTTGTTCTTGATGGTTTGATTTATATTTTCAATCAATGGTTCCATTTATACACACTACATGAGGAAATTGTTCAATAAGAGTAACTTATAGTTTTAGTCAATTATATTTCAATTTGTACACACTACATGAAGACAATGCTATCAATGATATGATTCTGGATTTTTTATAAGATTTAATATTATAATACCTTAACAAATCAAGCTATGACTTTCATGGTTCAATCCTACATGTATGAAATTTGCATTTTCATCTACAAGTTTGACCCTAAATTTGTAGTTTTAAAACTATTTTGTGAGCTTAACCCTACATTTCTAGTCTTTAGGAATGTATTTATTTTCATTTTTTAGACTATGTTGAGAGCTATTATAATGTTTTTTTGCACTAATTTTCAGAGGAAACTCGTTTTTCCTTACTCAAACCTTTGGATTATGCAAAACAGGGAAGCAAAATACTATTAAAAATGCTTTAAAAACGTTCAAACAAGTGCAATTTGAATTCAACAAATTTTAAAAAATTGCATATATAGGGTTTCAAAATTAAACAAATACATGCATTTTGAACTTAAAAAAAAAGGAATTTTAAATACCTCGTGCTCAATAGTGGTCGATATGCGAATTGGAATGATGAAGTTTGAAGAAAACAACCCGAACTTTGCTTTCATTGGTGAAAAATTTTGTTGGGTCGCCGTCCGGTTTATGTTCGCCGCGCGTAGATTACTGGTAATTCACAGTGAAAGTGAAAGTGTGAAAGTGAAAGCACTTTCACACTTTTTTTGGTTTTGTCATATTTAAGGGGGTTCGGCCGAACCTCTTAAATATGACTTTTTTATTAGGCTCGGTGGGGGTTCGGCCGAACCACTTTGCTAGGGAGAATGTGGAAATTTTGAAAATTCCTTCCTCCACAAAAGTGTAAACCACTTATGTGGCTTCACCCACTAGTCCTTGCAAAAGTAAATTGTAGTTGGCAACTATTACTTACTTTCAATGATGTATAAAAAGCATACTTTGTGAAGTGTGAAATTAATATGTTGTATACCCAACAAAATATACTTAACTAATTCGATAATATTTCAGAAAGCAACAATGTTCTTGAATGTGACCATACAAGTAGTAGTTTAAATAAAAGTGTGTATAGAAGTTACATAGAGTTAAAGTAAATTTAGAATAATACCTGTAAATGTGATTTTGAATAGGTATGTATGTCAAAATAGTGGCCTTTAGAAGTTAGCTTGCTGCACTTGTAAGGAAAACAAAAAGGGAGAGTCTAGTGAGTAAAAAAGTTAGTTCACGCTATTAAGTAATCTAACTAAATTGGATGCACTCTAAATGTTTAGATCTGCATTCTATGCTAAAGGAATAAGAGGAAACATGCTTTCTAACAAATGAGTATAAAAGTAGTGCATTAATAGCAAGGGATAAACAACGAATGAGAATACAATAAGATTAAAGAGAGTTACTTGGTTCATAAATGTTTTAACCTATTATTGGAGAGCACTAATTTTATGTTTTAACATATTGGTTCATAAACAACGAATGAGAATGCAATTGAACATGGCATTTGTTTCTTGGAATTTCGACATATGGGTCAAGTAAAGATATACAAAACAAAAGCAAAAGTCAAGAACCAAGATGCAAAATGATAGCGAGAGAACAATGTATACATATTTTCGAAGCAAAAAATGTGTTACATGGTATTGTAGTAGGTGACATATTGGATCTTTTTATTGCGAGGAGAAGTGCCTTGTTCATAGTATATTGGAGCTTACATTTGTTTAAGGGAGTTACAAAATATCCAACTATCCATAAGTTGGTAAAAGCTGAAGTTATATCATTATATCAACTACTATATCCACATTTATAGTGATAATGTATCTTAGGGGTGGTTCAAATAATTTTGGAACGCTTCTTTAATGTAGATAGAGCCACCTTGTCCGTAGAACTCATCCGCTTTCATTTCACAAAGGAAAGTACAAAATGAACTCAACTTCTCACAAGTTGAATGGAACTCATGTGCTGTTACTTCCATTGGCTGAATGTCCAAATCTTGGACACTTTGCATGTTTTGAACAATGGCCTTCACTTGTTGTAGCAAGTCCAGGCAACTAACTGTAATGTCATTTGCAAAATCTTGTATATGACTTGTAGAGTTTTGATTTGCATTGATTGACGGTGTCGAATTGGTTGACAACATTGGCCCACTGGAACTACTGGAGATGTTAATAATATCCATTGCTATTTAATTGACGATGTTGAGTTGTATCTTACAACCTATGCTGCAATAATATATGTTTTGTGTCAGTGTTTAACCCTATGCTCCAATAATATATGTGTTTTTTAAGTGGTAATTTATCATTTTTAACAATTCTACTTATGAATAATAATTATTGCTAATATTATTTTTAAAAAGACAATTATATTTAATATCAAGCAATAACTATATAAACAACTAAATATCCAATTGATAACTATTTGATACTAATGGATATTATATTGTAAATAAATCATTAACTATAACTTTTCCATACTAAAGAATACCACATTAAATAATAAAAAAAGTAACTTAATTGTAATTGTTCAATATCAATTGATTGTTGATAAATTTAATTGGCCAATACTAATAAATATCACAAAAAAAATATACTAGCACCTATTTTATTTCATTAAATATAAAACACAATATTTTACAATTTAAATTGCACTTCTATAATAAACAGTTACAATTTTAACAACTTCCGTATAATAAACATTATTGATGAAATATAATTAAGGAAATTTGCAATTTTGTTTGGCTGCAAAATTAAACTTTAATTGGCCAATACTAATAAATATCACAAAAAAAAATTAACTATATTTTTATAAATGAATTGGCACTCCACATAACTAGTTAATAGATTTATAGTTTTAGTTAGAAATATATATTTTTTGTTCTATAGGAAATTAACTATATTACTGCAGGAGGAGTTGAGAAGAAAAGACATAGGTGTGAAGTCAAAAAGTCTTATTTCCTTATATGTTTGTAAGAAAATCCACCCAAAGAAAGAGAACCTAGCTACCATTGATGATGAAAGTTCTTCAAAGAAGAAGAAATTAAAATGTACACTATTGCAAGAAAACTAATAGTTTAATTATCCTTGTTAGAGAAAGCAAGAGAGAAGAGAAAAATGAAAGAGAGAGAGATGGTGAGACAATTTTAATTATAATTTTGAAGGTAAATTTGTTATTTAAATTAAATATATTTATTTATTATTATATATGTTATTTTAAATGTATTTATTAATGTTGACTTTTCTTTATTTATTTATTAAGGCAGGTGTACAAGGTCAATTAGGAAACAAATTGGTATATTTTTGCATACATTTGTGCAATATATAAGGTGAATGGAGAGATGGATATATCACATTTTAATAAAAAGTAAAACTTAGAAACAAATTATATTAAAGTTGATAAAGTTTTTTTTTTTTTTTTTAAATATAATGTTATTTGAATTCAAATATCATATATAATAATAGATAAATATATATAATTTAAATAAAAAAATTATTCCAAAAATGAATTTAAATTTTAATAGATTTATAATACATTTTTCTCTAAGAAATCAATTAAAATGTTAAATTTACTATAAATTAATTAAAATAATAGTATATGTAAAAAATATACTTATTATAATTAATTTTATTTAAAAATATATAATAATAAATTTAAGATATATTATTAGATCTTACAGGAATCCTTTGTTCTCCATTCATTGTTGGTTTAACTTATATCTTTTCCTATGCAGGTCTTTGAAGGGGAACACAGTTTGACAAAGGATTGTAGAGAACTTGGGAGGTTTGAGCTGACTGGTATTCCTGCAGCTCCAAGGTTTGTATCTATGCAAATTGACTGTCAAATTCATGCTTAGGTAGTCCAACTTGTAACATGTGGCTTTTTATACATTGAGCTAAATGTGAGTTTGTATGCAGGGGAGTTGCTCAAATCGAAGTTGCTTTTGAAGTGGATGCCAATGGTATTTTGAATGTAAAAGCAGAGGATAAAGGCACTGAAAATCTGAGAATGTAAAAGGTGTGGAAGATGAATTAGGAAAAAAATGGTTTTTTTTTTTGCATACATTTGTGCAGTAAATGATGCTAATTTATACTTAACTAGACATGGAAAACCTAAATTTGCTCATTATTAGGATCTAAATATTTAAATAATGTAGTATTTAAAATGTAATATAATATGATATAGTATACTATTAATTTATTATTATATATAAAATATATATATACTCAAATTGTAAATGTATTTTAACAATATAAATTTGAAAATACTAAATATTTAAAGCTTATTTTTTATTTAAGTGTATATAAAATTTCATTTGTTTTAATTATTAGTATAAAACATAATATATGTAAAATATAATAATAAATATCATTTAAAAATTAAAATTAATTAAATAAGAAAACAAAAAGATTGAAAGCAAACCCAAGGTTGCTAATAGTTTATAGAATAATATAATTGTTCTATAAAAAAATTTAAATACAATCTTTTCAAGCAATAAGACAAAGTGTAGATGAATAGGTTTGGGTTAAGTAAATTAAATTTTTACAAAATTTAGCAGTAGCTAAATTTAGTATAAAAAAATTTAAAATAAATGATATATAAATTGAATAAATTGGTTTTGGTCAAACAATTTTTTTTTTTTAAAATAAAAATTAAATGGTATAGCAATATTTAAAGATTGAATTAAAGTAGTAATAATGTCAAATTTATTCTTAATAAATGAAAACTAAGATTTTGTTTTGCAACCTTACAAATAAAAATAAAGTACTTTTTAACAATTTATTCTAAAGTTAAACTAAATTATATATAAACTAAATTAATTGTGTTCATAGTATTATATTTTCATTATAATAAACACATTTATTAAAAGCTAAATGTACTCTAATTTGAAAAAAAACATAAACAATTAAAACATATATATATATATATATATATATATATATATATATATATATATATATATATATATATATATATATATATATATATATATATATATATATATATATCATTTTTAAAAAGTAAGAAAGGTTTTATATATATATATATCATTTTTAAAAAGTAAGAAAGGTTTTATATATATATATATCATTTTTAAAAAGTAAGAAAAAATATAAAAAATAAAATTTAAATAATATGAAAATGGCGATGAATATAAAAATATTTTTTATAAAATTAAATTAATTATAAAAGTATCAAATAAATAAAAAGATAAATAACAAAGTTAGTTAGTAAATTATAAAAGTAATTAAAAATGATAATTTTAATTAAATATTATATCATTATAGATTAATATTAATAAAGGTTTTATATATATATTATTTTTAAAAAGTAAGAAAAAATATAAAAAATAAAATTTAAATCTTCACTGTAATTTTAATTTTATCAATATTTTTGTTAAAGAAAATAATATATATAATAATTAGATAGTATAATCATATTATTTATAATTTATTTTTTATTATATAGAACATACATTATACATTAATTATGTGTAATGTCAAAACCTAAATTTGCTCATTATTAAGATCTTGACGTTAATTTTCATTTTAAGGTCTTGACCATAATTTTCATTTTAATAAAACCTAAATATGTTCATTATTAAGATCTTGATGTAAATAAGCACCATGCAATGCAATCACAAAACAAGTTGCCATCTGCAATGCATACAACCCATTCAGATTGTGGCATCTAATAATATTTTAAAAACCCTCAATAGGGCCCTTTTCTAATATTTTATATTATCTAATTAAGAAACGTGAAGTTAGGGTGCTCCACTATAGGACCCTCTCCCATAACCAATTATTAGAAAAATTTACTACTTGCATATATTTTCTTGTTATCATGAAATCAATATAATATATAAAATATTTAAATGGCAGTGTTATTAGTTTGATTCGTTGTATATATATATATTATGTCATTCTCTTGTCAGCCAGGTTGAATACAAGAGAGGTAAAAATATGTCCAAGTACAAGAAAAGAAGTGATGGCTTCAAATAAACTATGCATCTATTTACATGGATCTAAACACGAGTGAAGAAAAGAAGAGTTGTGGAAGGTCAATTAAGGAAAATTTTCGTCTATTTTTTGTATACATTTGTGTAATACATGAAGCCAATTGGTAGGTCATTTAGAAAATGTTATAGGAAGTGATATATAGAGAGA
Source organism: Sequoia sempervirens (assembly GCA_007258455.2). Lineage (NCBI taxonomy): Eukaryota > Viridiplantae > Streptophyta > Pinopsida > Cupressales > Cupressaceae > Sequoia > Sequoia sempervirens. The sequence continues at coordinate 13,559 of VDFB02278152.1, forward strand.
GGGAGAGAGAGATAGAGAGAGCTAGGGAAGAGGTAGAGAGATAGATAAAGAGATAGGGAGTGTGTGTGTGAGTGAGAGAGAGAGATATAGAGATAGAAATAAACATAGAGATAGAGATAAAGATAAATATAGAGATATAGAGATATAGTGAGAGATATATATAAAGAGAAAGAGCTCTGAGAGAGAGAGATAAAAGATAGTCTAGTTTTTGACCAAGTGTTTTGTGCCAACTATCATTTACTAATAAATAAAGAAAAGTCAACATTAATAAATACATTTAAAATAACATATATAATAATAAATAAATATATTTAATTTAAATAACAAATTTACCTTCAAAATTATAATTAAAATTGTCTCACCATCTCTCTCTTTCATTTTCCTCTTCTCTCTTGCTTTCTCTAACAAGGATAATTAAACTATTAGTTTTTTATATATTAATTTGATTTGTACTATATTAAAATATATTAATTATTAATTATAGTAATTTTATTTTTATATATAATAATTTTATTATATTATATATTTAGATATATTAACTATTTATTATAATAATTTTATATTAAGTATAATTATATTTATTTATATTTTAAAAAAATTAATATTAAATATAATATATAATAGTAAATATAATTATATATATATATATATTTTTTGACCAGCAGAGCCGCAACAGAATTACTTAGCCAACCGAGCTAGGGCCCCCGCCCCAAATATAATTATATTATTTATTGTGAAAATAAATGTACATTATATTAAATGGCATCTACAAATTCACTATAAGGAAATTCACTATGATGATTAATTCATCGTGATGAGTAGTGAATTGCTGGTGGTGAATTTTCCTTGAGGTGAATTTATGATGGTGGTGAATTTTTCCAAGTGAATTGTTGGTGGTGAATTTTCCTAGAACAATATTAAATATAACATATATACATATATTTTATCAATTTATATATTATACAATATAACATATAATATAAATATAAATATAATAAATAATCTATAAATAATAGAAAATAATATATTATTTATTAATTATATAACATATATTATAAATCTAAATATAATATAATTATATTTATGATTTATATAATTTATCTGTGATAAGATTTTATTAATTTACTCTAATTACTTCTTTATATTTATCAAACCAACAGATGCATAACATATAGTTAAAAAATAGCATTCCAAAGTTCCTGCATGACTCATGAAACTTCATAACGATATAAATAAATATAAAGTTCATAAAAAATCATTAAATAATTAAATTGTATTCGGATTTACCTTGGATTTTATATGCATTTAATACCTAATGTATAGAACTGCGTTAACGAGGTGAATGTAAAAAGTAGAATAACGATGGTAAAAACCCAACGGAAACAAACGCCAACAAACGGTCAGGATGGTTTTTGGCAAGTCATTTAGAAAATGATTGTAATATTATTAATAATTTTTGTTATCTCCAATATGAAATACTAAATAGACTCAATGATATTAAATCTTTCCAAAATTATACTCCAAACAACTTAAAGATGCATACATTAACTATTATCTGCAGTCACTCTTGTCCTTGTACTCAATTTTCCCAACAATCTTAAAAAATTCATGTTTTCATTTTTACATTTAAGAAAGATATTACCTGAATTCTCAAAGAAGGCTCAAATAACTGCTCTACGGAGGGTTTAAATGACCTCCTGGTTCTCTGGAATAAATCTACGCCTCCTAAACAGGTATATTTATGCGGGGGGCTGGAAAAGGTGCGGGAGATTTATATTTACATCGCCATTTTCCTTTTTGCTAGAGAGTTTCATCATATTGGAGGGTTAAGAGGTTTTTTTTACAACACGTCAATGAAAGTTACTTCGAAGAACAGGGTAGAAGTTACCACACCTAAAATAAATATAATGTTTCAACGTGTTTGCTTGAAATTTAATATTCAAATACATTAATTCTGAAAAGAATTTTCCCTTCTCCACGTGCGTTGCCGATGCCTCCCAATTTGCATGCATATGTGATGTGGCAAATATCGGAGAAAGGGTGGGGAAATAAGGCATTCGAATGCAAAAGCGCGGACAGCTAGCAAACCCTACCGCTCATCATTTCTAGGCATTTTTTCAGCTGTTTATGCCCGTACTTCGTCCTCAATACAAGCCAGAGCGAGTTTGCTTGGACAGTTCATACTTACTGAGGTTGTGTGGTGAAACGTTGCTAGCAGGCACAACGTGGACAACAAGCTTCAGATTATGCAAATCTAGTGGAACAGCATGTGGGAACAAAAAATGCATCGCCTCCTCACATGCCCAGGTCCTAGATTCGCTTGGATAGATTAACACATTTCTCACATTCATAAGGAGTTTCCTATAGTCTAAAGCACTCAAATTTGAAGCGTTGTTGCCCTCTTTTATGAAGTCAATTACTTAGTTCTTTCCCTCCCCTACATGATAGAATAATTTCACCTGTCCTATTGAAACCTTTATGGCCTAAAGAATGCTAGAAATAACAAATTAGGAATAGCTTTGAAATATGTTTCAACCTTTGCTGTTGACTGATTGAAAAAAGGTTTTGGGTACGCAGGTAAAGTGTTTATTTTGCATTGTGATTTTTGATCAGTGATGTCTACTGTAGTCTTTACATTGGCATTTACAATTGGAGTTATTTTTTTTCCTTTTATGTTCTGCCTACTCTAGCATACCTGTTCACATGACCCTTGTAGTTCTATAGCTTCTTTTTATGGCGAAGAAGTTATTTCTATTATTCAGAATGTCTATGAGAGATATATTATTTCTTTTTATGGCAGAGGATTTGGTGCAATTTCTGAGAGAGCCCATATGCCCAGCGCCCACTAAATCAAGCCTTGCCATCATATACCCGTTTTGGTGTTAAAGCACAAATAACTATTTAAAAGATTCTGGTCAGCCATGGATAAATCATTTTTTTAAGAATGAGAAATCTGGTCGCGATTCTGAAAGTGGCGGTGAAAGCAGCAAAAAAAGGCCAAAACAAACAATCATGGAACGCATTCAATAAACAAACTGTAAAACAAAGTACCAAATCGAATGAGCTGTTGGTGGGAAGCAAAGAAATTACCGTGCCCTGCTCAGGTTGCTTTTCCTGTATGCGCTCTGACCTCTGCTCAGATTCTTTACAATGCTTTTCCTGGTATGTGCTCTGACCTCTGCTTAGATTCGGTAATAGTTTCAATAAAAGCCGTGTTCATTCTTTTTGTAGGTGAATGCAGCGGTGGCTTAGCAAATATTTTAGGGAAATGCAGCCGAGACTCGCCAGATATTTGCCAGCATTAATAAATGCAGAGGATAGAATTTGATAGCATTTCAGATTGCGATCAGTTTTTAACCAGGTGGAGGTTGATATTTAGCCACTTGACACGATTTCACATCTGGCATCCTTCCGTATTCAACATTTACTTCAAATACGATGCAACCATTAAATTCGTTCTATTGCCATTTATGGCATTGGCAAGTGCGTTCGAGCATGTCGGATCAATCACGAAGATTACCAGCGTTGGCAAGTGGGTTCCACCATGTCACATAAACGGTGAAGATTACCGGCAATCCCCCAAAAGCCTGACGGGAAACCGTGGCAGTTCAACGGTGTGAGACATGTTTCAGGCTAAAAGCCCATCCATAATATAGCTATCGGCTAAAAAGCAACTCCAAAAGTACTTTAGACACATCCAATGGTTATAATTAAGACCATTTGCCATTCTTGGATTGAGATTTTACCGCATGAAAGACTAATATCTTTCGCACTTGAACAGTTACATATAAAAAGGATGTAGTACAACAAGATTAAGTTTGAAGGTAACTGAGTTGCTATGTGGCACTGAATAATCCTCTAAAAAATGGGGAAAATGATATGAAAGAGATTGAAATCCCTGCCTACACGCAGAAATATTGAAAATTCAGAACAAAAGAAATCTAAAGCAATTAGTAATCACCTACCGCAGTTTACAAAGTCTAAATCAGAAGTAATGAAAACCATTAGAACCGGCATTATTTCCCATTACAATGAAATATTGCGCTACAATGGAGGACCAGGTGTTTACTTATACTAGCTTTTGGAACATTTCAAGGGGCCGCCCAGGAGATAAAATAGGTTGAATATATCATAAATCCCTTCTATAAATACTCCACCACACCCAACACAAGAAAACTGTGGCTACTGGATTTTAAGATATGACAAGTGAAGAACAGAAGCCGTATTTGGAGAAGGACTACTCTGATCCACCGCCTGCCGTTTTCCTGGAATGGAAAGAATTCAAGCTCTGGTCTTTCTACCGCGCAGCCATAGCAGAGTTCGTTGCCACATTGCTCTTCCTCTACATAACCTTATCCACAGTTATAGGTTATTCTAAGAACGATGATAAATGTGGAGGTGTGGGTGTGTTGGGCGTTGCATGGTCCTTTGGCGGCATGATCTTTATTCTGGTCTACTGCACAGCTGGTATCTCAGGTCTATTGCATGCATCCCTCAACTCTTAAGTTTTTTAAAAGGAAAAAAATTAATGATCTAAATTTTGTAATAGAAGAATCAATATTTGGATAGATCATTAAGTAAAATCTTCACTAAAATTATTCATTTTTTATAAGATCTATCTATTAATGTGATTTTTATATGAATCACCTTCACAAATCAAAGCTTAGAATGTGTTAGTACACACTATATTTCAATTTGTTTAGACGACTCATGTAAAATAACTCTGCTTTTTATAAGATCCATCTATTTGTCTAATTTTTATATGAACCATCTAAACAAATCAAAGTGTTGAATATATTGTTTAAATTGATATCCAATATAACTTCCATCCTGATGAACTTTCCTCCATCCCTATGAAAACAAATTCATGGACTGTGAAAGCCTTATGATCTGTGAAAGCCTTATGATCTTTAACATTATATAATATAATAAAAAGGGAAAACGGAATGTCTAAAACAGTTTATATATGTATATGGCAGGTGGGCATATAAACCCAGCAGTGACGTTTGGGCTCTTTTTGAGTCGCAAGGTGTCCTTACCAAGAGCTGTTTTGTACGTCATATCTCAGTGTCTGGGAGCCATCTGTGGTGCTGCGCTTGTAAAGGCCTTCCAGAAGTCTCTGTACTATGAATATGGGGGTGGGGCTAATTTTGTAGCTCATGGATACACCAAAGGCGTAGGGCTGGCTGCAGAAACCATCGGTACATTCGTGCTAGTCTACACAGTTTTTTCTGCTACAGATCCTAAGCGCAATGCCCGTGATTCTCACGTTCCAGTATGTTCATCTTGCTTCAACTCTTTTTATTCTCTTCATTCTAACTCTTACAATAGACTTAGGTCACAATTATGTAAGTCTCTCAACTTTTTTAAACAAAACATGGATGGGTGAACAGGTATTGGCACCACTTCCAATTGGGTTTGCGGTATTCATGGTGCACTTGGCAACAATACCAATAACAGGGACAGGTATCAATCCTGCAAGAAGTTTTGGAGCAGCCGTTGTTTATGGGCACCACCAAACTTGGGCGGATCATGTAATTATCTATGTGTTAGGTTTAAACAACACATTTTATTTAAGTTTTGATTTGTTTAGGCGGTTCATTTAAAATTAATAGATGGATCTGTTTTTCAGTACAATTGTAAATGAACCACGTAAGCAAATCAAAATTTAAAATATAATGTTTAAATCAACAATTATCTGTTCATCTTTACCAGATTTATTTTAAAAAGTTCAGAATAAACAATCTTGAATAAAAATATATATTTTTCTTACTTTGATTTTATATATATGATAAACTTAATGTATCTTTGATTTTGTGGTACAGTGGATCTTCTGGTTAGGCCCTTTGATGGGTGCAAGCTTTGCAGCAGCATATCATCAATATGTTTTACGAGCAACCCCTATAAAAGCGTTCGAATCCTTCCGTGCTAACAACAATCTGAACTTTAATGGCAGCAACAATCAACAGAGCCAATGCTTCCGTTTCTAATATGGGTTTTAAAGCTTTGCTGTGTCTTAATTGTCCATGATCTTTAAAGATGTATAGATATTCTTTCTGAAGAATTATGTACTTCTAGGACAGTATATTGCAGCGTCCAAATTAATATACTCAAAGCGAATTGATTTTTGGTTGGGTGGTTTTATTTCGAAGTGATTTCTTAGTCATGATCTGGAATTCTGTAAAATCATCTCTCCTAATTTATGTAGTCGTGTACTGGCAAAAACAGATTCATGTGGGTAAGACTCGTAATCCTAAGTAAACGTGAATTGTATTCAATCAATAAAATGGATTTTTGTTCATTCTTTTGAAGATTTTCCTTTTTCTTTTTTAAGGAGCGTCCCAAGATCAAATTTGCTTGTCCAGCACACCGACATAATAGAAAGTTGGCCAAGAAACCCAGAGACCTTTGTTTTCCTTTTACATTCCAGAGTCACCTCCTGCTATGGAACTAAGAAACGTTTGTTTCCTTTTACATTTACCTTCGACCAAGAAATAAAGAGATCTTGAATTCAAGGCTCTTGATATCTCAGAGAAGCTGCATACTAATTCTATAAGTTTTACAATGATGTCTTATTTTAAAATAGGAAAAAGAAAAAGAAAATCACTCTGAGTATATCGAAGAAATGATGATTCAATGTACTTAAAAGAAATGAAGAGATAGTCATTTAAGATCATTTCAAAAACTTAAAAAATCATCCTCTAACTTACATTTAAGACACTAACAAAATTCTTGTATCTTTATCTAATTTTAGATTCCACATTCATTCTTGAATAAAAAACCAAGAGATCCTTATCTCTTTCTACATATCACATTCACAATCTTCATCTCATTCTATGTTCTTCATTCACATTAAGTCAAAAAAACTTAAAACAACCTCATCCCATTGTACATTATACTTTCACATTTAGGTGTCTCATTCCACACATATCAAATAAGAACCCAATAAAATCTCATCTCATTGGACATGACATAAATTCAACCAAGAAACCAATAAATCGTTGTCTCATTTTGCATTCAAATTTGGTTAAGCAACCTTAATAGGAATCAAAATACCTAATTTTTTAAACTTAATTCCTATTTTGTCAAAATTATTAATCAAAAAATGGATCCATATCATAATCAAAATGTCAATGTTACATCCATTATCAAATAAAAAAAACTTTTAAGAGCACCTTTACAAAGGAGAACACATTTTGTTGATTTCAAAGTAGAGGAACTTGCATACAAGTCAAAATTAGAAATTATATGAACTAGAGAATCCTAGCAAAGAAGTGTGACACATGTGTAGGTTTCTAACCTAAGTGATTTTCCTTTTTTATTTTCAATTTGCCACTTTCCATAGGTAGTGAACTCATCCGATACTAGCTGAGTGAATGACTCTATGCCACACAAAAAAATTACAAATATCATGAAAAAATCTTCAATTACCCTAGTGAACTTTTCAAGAACACAATGAAAATGCATTAATCGTAGGTGGTGAAATTTATAATTTCTCTATAGGCCAAATAGATGTTTGGAATGTGAAGGGTTTTGAAATCTATTTTTAAATTCCATGCATCAATTTTTGTGTTTGGAGGCCAAAGGGAAATGTGGAGCTCTTTATCAAGAAGTTTTGAACATGACCGAAAGGATAGCACTCATATTTTCCTCTTAGAGTAAAGTTCTTACACATTGTTGATACCATTAAGCATTTTTCTAGGGTTGCATCTTGCAAGTTGCAATGTAGGTTGTACAATCTCTTTTGCATGGTTGTTTGGTTCAGTTGGTTTCATTGTGACCCTACTAAATATTTAAACTTTATTTTTTATAGTGGAAAGAACAATATTCACCCCTCTTGCTAGATTTTTCCCTTCATTTAGGGTTTCTTTAGTTTATATTCATTGTCTTGATCATTGGATTTTATTTTCTAGTTACTTTTTGTTATTCCTATCCTCTTGGTGATGATAAGTGGATGTAGTTACATGTATGTTAATCATGGTGGATTCACTAATTATTGAATACCACAAAATGTCCATTCATATAAATAATCACTAAAATTTTAATGTATTATATTTTTTTCATCAATGCGCCAAGTGGATAAATTAATTAAGGTATAAAATTTGATACTAGAGTGTTTCATGTAGATGGTGAAGGGTAGACAATATTGATAATAATCAAACATTAAAATTTAAATAAATTATAAGAATGAATATGGGGGAATAGTTACCTAGTACTGAGTTTTTTATTTCATAGATCTTAATAAACTAATAATATTTGAACAATATTTAAATTTAAAATAGGCAGTTTAAATATATGATAAAAAATGGATATAAAATTATTAAATACTAATGCAGGAGCATCTGAGTAGACTAGCAATCGACATCAACTAAAAAAAAGCTTCAGGTTTGAATTTCAATTTTGATGTGTTTTGGGTTCATTTGGCATATCTTGGCTTTGGGAAGCTCCTTTTGTGTTCAAATTTGCATAAAATCATTTTTTTTCAAATCATCATTTTAAGGCTCTACAAGCAATTTTTGAAAATTATTTCTGGAAAAATCATAAGAATTGGAGTAAAATAATTTGGTAGGGATATTCATGAAGGTGGCATGTGAAATGTGCAAAAAGAATCAAAGTCATACATTTTTCAGTTTAGGAGATTTTAATATTAGAAGTTTGTTAAATAATGTCGACAATTTTCAAAAAGTTTAAAATTTTAAAATATGTGAAGGTTTGAGCAAAATCCTTTTCCAGGGGTTCATGGGATACCATCCCAAGCTTGCATGCCAATTTTTGTGTGAATCGGATAACTTTGATTTTTTCGTCTACCAGCGCTCGATTCCACATTTCCAAAGAACCAAATTGTTTAATTTTATTTTGGAAAGGTATTATGGGAAGTCAAATATCAATTTTTATTTCATATTTAATTGTTTATCTATTGCATAAATCATATGGGGGCATTTGGAACATAAAAGAGGTAAAAAAATCAAAATTTTAGAGCTTTTAAAATTCCCATAATAGAGAAAAATTCCCCTTGAGTGAAGGCAACATTTGGAGGACTTTCTTGAAGTTTAAATGCCTCATTTAAAGCTAAATAAACATAATATATGTAGAGCTATTCTTGGGGGAGAGTTGGGAGCCCATTTTGGGGCAATAATTGATGATTTTAAATGCATTTGGGGGGTTTTTGAAGAAAAACGTGGGAAGGAGTTTGTGAGGAATGAGAAGAAAGAAGATGCCTCTGTAGAGGTATCATTGGGAGTTTTGTTGCAAGGTTGAGCAGCACCAGTGAAGAGATGATAAGGTACCAGTGTGTGAGAGGTGAAGAGAAAGATAAGAACCATATGACGGTTTGAACAACAACAAAGAGAGCTTCAAGCAGTGAGAATAAGCTATAGGAAGAGTCATGGTTCATTAATCTTGTGTGCAAATTTTTGTATTCTCTATGATGGCATTTCATTTTTCCATTTGATGTAATTGCCATGAGTTGATTTGATGCAATAAAAATTCAAAATTTGTTTGCATTTGTTTTTGTATTGTGGGTATTTTTTGTTGCAACAAAGTCTACATTGCATGGTGGGTTTTTGTGAGTAGTTGGTTGTTTGCATCAATGGTATCAGAGCCAAAGGTTTTAAGTGCATAGGCAGAGTGCCAAATGTGAGGTAGTCTATATCAGGACCTGCAGGTGGAGAATGAAGTTAGAGGGTTAGAGTGTGTAGACAGATTGCCGAGCATGAGACAATCTATACCTGAGAGGATGGGATGGGTCATGAGGAGACCCATACGGATTTTGTTATGGGAATAATATTGGGAAGAAGTAGAAAATATGAAGCACCGTGAAGAGCATGAAAAGCTCCAGGCTGAAGTGAATATATTAGAATAGAATTTTAAATAGGAAATGAGAATGTGGGAAGAGAGATATGAGAAGAAGAATGTTCTCTTAGAAGAGGACAAAAAAAAGAAGAGCAAAAAGAAAGAGTGTTGTAGCCCTTTGGTAGGGGTTGAATGTAAGAAAGTATGTGGGGGTAGCCCACACAAGTGAAAAAGATGATAAGCTACAAGTTACAGAGATAACATGTGAATGGAGTGCATTATGTGAAGTGGATGAAGAGGGTTTGCAATCAGAAAATGTGAACATGGATGGTCCTAAATTTGACAAGTGGGTTGTTAAGGAGAGGATGATTGAGATCTTGTTGAAAGAAGAAATGAGGATGATAGATGGACTATTTGAGAGACAAATATTGGATGAAGTTATCTTCAGTGCAAACAATGAAGAAGGAGATGCAACAAACAATGGTCCTTTGGAGGACATGACTACATGGGAGAAATTTGAATAGCCTTATGAAGATGCATACATGAAAGGTTTTGAGGATGAAGAAAATGATGTTGGGGCAGCAAAGAAGGTAATTTCTAGCTTTAAATTTAAAAATGTTGATTGTTTACCCTCTAAGGAAGAGATTTCAGTAGTAGAAGATAAAGTTGTAGTTGAAAATGGGTATGCGAATGTTATATATTTGTGTATAGAGGTTGTACATTCAATGGTGCAGGAGGAATTTGGTTGAGGTGGTTGTTTTGTGGTGGTTTGGATCCCACAAAGAAAGATAGAAAGGAAGAAGAGATATGGCAAAGAACGATGGCCTATGGTGGATGTGAGTCCACGAGAAGGATGAATAAAGTGGAGGACTGCAAGAATCCTGGCTAATTGTTGGAAGAGGTGGAGGAAGAAATTCCTTTTGTCTAAATCAGTGATGGAGTTCGCTACAGGTTTTCCACAACCTGAAAGAGTAGTTCTAGTACTCCACTCCATTTTGTGAGTTCTACTCACAATTTTTCCTACCTAACGTGTCTGATATAGGAGCATTCGGGTAGAATAGCAATCAACATCAACCAAAAACAAGCTTTAGGTTTGAATTTTAGTTTTGGTGTGTTTTGGGGTTCATTTAGCATCTCTCAGCTTTGAAAATCTTTTTTTGTGTTCAAATTTGCATAAAATCAATTTTTGTGAAATCATCATTTTAAGGCTCCACAACTAGTTTTTGAAAATTATTTCTACAATACTCATAAGGATTGGAGTAAAATAATTTGGTAGTCGTATT
>VDFB02278153.1:0-46599 GCA_007258455.2 Sequoia sempervirens
ACACACCATATAACTGTCATGGACCATTTTGTCAGGGCATTTGATATCCACTTCCATCACTCTGAGTACGCACCTAGAAAAGACAAAAACACAAGTGCCCTTTGGGGGTGACTCAGCTGTGTGAGTTGACACAATTCTAAGGTGTGGGATATTGATTATTATGATGACCTACTTGAGCACTAAGAGTGAGTTTTCCTGACTTATCTATTCTGTGCAAAAAACTATGAATTTTTTTTTGAAACATTTTGAACATACACTCGATGTTTAGTATAGGGCTTAAAAAAATACTATTTCTTGATTATTTGTTTTGTTTACAATCACATTAATTTAGATAAAAAATCATCCAAAATGAACATGCAAAAATTTAGCTAAAACTGTACAAAACTATTCAGAAAATGACCTTAGAAAACTATTTTAGAGCATCCAGGACATATTGTAGTGCATCTAAGGTTTGTTGTAGCATATTTGACTGTTTCTCTAGCACATGTTGCTATTTATACAACACATATAGGACACATAGTAGCGCATATGTCACTTTCTAGAATTTTCACTTTTGACAGATATGAGTTTGTAACATGCCCAGTCCATTGGCATCCTGGCATTTCTCTTATGCTTAGAGATTGGAAATCAACCAAGTTTGTTAAGAAATCCATTATCAATCAAATCAAGAAACCCAAGAAACATTTGGGTTACAAGAAAACCTTGCAACATAGAAAGTTTTTCTATAAAAGTTGAAATTTTTTGCTCCATTATCATGAGTTTCTCCATAGGTACCAAGGTCTTTCTAGGGGATTTATCGACGAGTACACTATAGATCCTTTATATTCATGATCCTATTTTTAGAGAAGAGCTCTATCACAATGACATAATCATATTCAACCTCTCACCTTTGATTATCTACAACAACCTTCAATTGAATATCCCACTCATCCTAGCCAAATCATTCACTAATCTTGAAAACAAACTAGGATACTTGACATACTTATCATTTTTTTTTCTTTCAAAAACAAGGATCAAATATGAAAAAGTGTGCATCTTTTCAAACAAGTTTTTGATTATTGATTCAACTTCCCCAATAGGATTTTGATATCCTTTCATCTTGGAAGCCACAATCAAGAGTTAGAAATTTAATTTGATCATATCATAGGATTTTCATCTTATCAAATGAAGACATCATAATTTTTTCACTTCTCAAGCTTGTAATCTAAGTTTAGAAGAACATTTCAAAATAATATGCCTATTTTTACAAGATCTCAATACAATAAGCTAAGAGAGGACATTCAACAAGAAGCTCATATCCAAAGCAGTCAAGAAGAAGGTGAGAGTAGTAATCCCATTTACAATGTGAGTCACAATCCCCTTTTCAACAACAACATGGATCATAATGAGGAGAATCCCTTCCTATTTAATCATCTAAAAGATAGGAAAACTCCAAATGATAGTGATGATGAATGAGATGAAGAACGTCCTCTTAGAGAAGCAAAGCAAGATCCTAAATTTCATCAAGCCTTAGAAAATATTTTAGAGTGCAACAAAGAGAAATATTTCTTGTATTTGGCTGACAAAGGAGCTAAATTGCGTCATGATTTTGATACTGAGAACTTAAAGAGAAATCTGAAAGAAACAACCTTGTTTGATCTTAGTGCTTTGTCTCAATAGATTAAAGCACTACAAGGACAAATTAAAGATCTACAAGGGGGAGCCACGACAAAGAAGTATGCTCTTGATGACATTTTTCCTTATCCTTTTGACTAATGTCTCAACATGGTTCCCTTTCCCAAGCATTGTGAGATTTTGAAATTCAATCATTATACTGGGAAATTGGATCCACTCAATTATGTCAGAGACTTCTGAAACGTGACTTTATAATTTTCTCATGAGGGCACTTACTTAATGTGTTTGTTTCTTAGGAGTTTTAGAGGCCAATCTATGAAATGGCTATCAAAAATCACATAGCCTATCAAGAAATTTGAGGAATTAATCAACTAGTTCATATCACAATATTAATAGAACATCCAACATCAAATCACTATGTTGGATCTTTACAAAACTAAGCAAAAAACTGGTGAGGGTATGTGCGGGATCAAGATGGGCCAAAAAGTGGCAATATGATGTGTATGTGGCTGACCACTATTTTTTTACCCAAAATTGATGAAATGAAAAGGGTTTCTAAAGGAGATTCTCAGCTTTCCATTGATTTATATTATGCTTTACTTTAAATTTAATAAGTAATTATTATTCATTTTCTATTCAAATTATGACTAAACTCTTGATTGATAGGCTAATTGAAAAACATATATAGCTTTCAAATGATTGTATCACATTTTTTGGGTCCAAAGCATGTGTCACATTCTATGCTTCACATACTATAGGATTAAAAAAAGAAAAAATGAATTTCATGAAGTTTTAACCAAGTTAAGGTGGTCAGACATACGAGTTTTTATATTTTTTAAAAATGTTGTAATAAAAAATTCATAATTAATTATTTACTTGGAAAAATTACAAAAGTATGCATCACATTAGCCAGTGAGTCCTCTACTTATATCTAAAAAATATTATAAAAAAATATTATCATTTTATCAGGTTAGGTGGTCAATAACACCTACTTATATTTTTCCCCTCAAATTAAGTACTACTACATTGAAATTTCAATTTTCACCAAATACATTTAAAAAAAAAAAAACCTAGTAGTTTAGAAACTACATTCAATTTGAAATAGATTTTATTCTTATATGTTTTTGAAATAATATAGATAACTTATTGAAATTTTTACATCAAGTTTCCTAACTTTGATTTTTCTGAATTTTTTGCCACTTAAGGGCTTGTTTTTTCCATGATGCTCCTGCACATATCCATGAACCTTTCATTAATTTTCTTCAAAGATGGAGAATATTTTTTGCTAGATATTCACATCCTATTCCTAAAAAGGAAAAGATGGACATCTTCATCAATAGCTTAGATCCACATATGAGCTATCGTTTGAATCTACATTGTCATCAGACCTCTTTGGAGAAACGCATTGATAATGCCATAACCATTGAGGGTGCTTTGGTCAAGAGAGGGATGGTTAAAATTGATAAGGAGAATCCTAGCTCTTCAAATCACCACAACAACAATGGAAAATATAAGTTTTGGACTCACAAAAAAAATATGGTGAATGATGGTGTTGTAGATACAAATCATGTCTCAACTAAGCCATTTATTATTAGTACTCCAAGTTCTCCTTGCAACAATAACTATAACAACAATTTTTTCATGAATCAAGGAAACAATCCTCCTCCTTTGCAAAACAACATAAATAAAACTTCTACTCCCAATCAAGGGAATTCCAACAATCAGGGTTACTGTGGAAATAATAATAACAATACCTTAGGAAATGCCTCAAACACAAATGCACAATGATCTTCATTCTTCTCTAGTAGAAATTTTACTCCACTAGGTCAATCTTTAGAATCTGCATTCAAAGAGTTGATGGCTAAAAAATTCCTTACTTTTCCACCTCAACATAAATTTGAACCCAGTGTGAAGCCTTCATCATTGAATGGTGCACCCTATTGTGATTATCATTGGTGCAAGGGCCATCATACGAATAATTGTCAAGCCCTATAAAATGTCGTCCGAGACCTAATTGAAAATGACACCATCACAAATAAAGACCACCAAGAATTTCATAACCCTTTTCCCAACTATCAAAAGGGTGAGTCTTCTAGAAAAAGTGTGAATCATATCAATGATAATATAATCAACCATATCTACATTGATGACAAGTAGGTCAATGTTATAAAAAATAAGGAAAAGATGGAATATAGACAAGTCAACATAACAACAAGGGCACAAGATAAAGTTGTCTTAAAAGTAACTTCAAAATCCACTTTCCCCTACGTCAACATCAATATGATTTAATCAATCAACTTAGAAAAACTCCTACTCAAATTTCTATCTTAGAACTCTTGAAGAATTTCCTAGCGCACAAGGAAATTGTAGAAAAGGCCCTCGATGAAATAAATGTATCCACTAATCTAGATGTGGACCAATTTGAAGCCATGGTGGGAAACTTGTCCTCACCCACATGCCTCTCATTCTCATAAAAAAATGGAATTTACATGAATCATCCCCATAATTCATCACTATACTTAGAAGACACGATCAACAAGTTTTGTGTCAGATGCATCCTAATAGATGGAGGGGCTAGGTTGAAAATATGTACCATGAAGTTAGTTCTAGCCTTAGGATTTTCTAAGGATTCTATTCATCCTAAAAGAAATAATACCATTAAAGCCTACGATGATGAAGAAATAGTATCCAAGGGTTTAATCATGTTGTTGATCAGAGTGGGACCTGCTATCAAGAATAGTTTTTGTCAAGTATTAGACCATGATCTTGCATACAAAATCTTGTTAGGTCATCCTTGGATCCACAAAATTCAAGCTCTCATTTCCACACATCATCAATGTCTTAAGTTTCTTATGATGGATATGAGATCACAATACCAACTGATAATTTGAATAGTCAAACTTGTGCCAACATCAAAGCTAGTCAAGATACTTTGGTTCCTAGCAATTAAGAAGCTCTTGCCAGTACTTCTCCCAAAGTTGATAGACAAATTAGTCAGTTAACCAAAAGCTTTGACAAGCTACTACGGTTCAATGGTAATGGATTCAGGAAGTACTCTCTCTATCTTACAAATCTACCTACATCACCTCGGTCACATGGGCAACCTTCTACACACAATAGCAGACATCTGTAGCATCAACATCAACACAACTACCAACAGAGCCAAGTACACTATTTAATAGATGACTTATAAAAGGAAAACTCCCCATGGAAGATCCTAAGGATAGAGAAGTTCTAAATTGGCTCTATAAATATGAAGAAAAAATAGTCCTTAATGTCAAAATACTAATTGATTGATATGGTAAAGGGTATTCAATCATGCAAAATATGAGCTATGATGGTAATGGTCCTATTGGAAAGAGCAAAGAAGGAGTGGTTGAGCCTATTCACCTTCAAGGAATTGCCGCAAAAGATAAAATAGGACTAGGCTATGATACCAACTAAAAAGAAATAACATCCAAGTAGTTGCATGATACTGTCCTCACAATGCAAGAAGGTTTTGATATAAGAGAAGCATATTTGATAGGAATTCAAAATTTCATGGATAATAACTCTGACATAGACTCTAGTGAATATGAATGGGACACCATCTAAGAGAATGAGTTTTGGAGGGACAAAATTTGATGTGATACACAAGTATACCCCAACTCTAATCGAAGGTGAAGGGTAAGGGTCCCAACCACAAGGATCTGAACTACAAGGTAACTATGATTCTAGTGATACTGAGTTGGATTTAAATGAACAAGCCTATTGTGAGAACAATACCATCATTGATCTGCCTCATACCTTAGATCCTCTAGACAACTCCATTATGATCATAACCATTTCTAATTTCACATAGCTCGATGACCTACTACCTTTGATCCATCTTGATCTCATTGACTCATATTTGTCTGAACCTATTGATATACCTATGTTCTCAAGTGATGAATCATTCATGAACTTCCTCTCCATAGACAACAGAAATGATTGTTCCACTAGTGATTTTCAGCATATAGTCTTTAATCAAGAGAGTTTGAAGTCTCCTAGCTGCAAAAAGAAAAATAAAAAAGAAAGATCTAACAGTGTAAACCAAAATCTAGTAGTGTTAGATCAAATAAAAGATAAAACAAAGAGAATATCAGATGGTGAAAACCTTGTTAAGGCACCAGATGATGGGATACTTGGCACTCTCCTGGAGCACTATCATGAGAAATCACCTATCTTGAATGAGCCTACAAAAGACATTAATATTGAAACTTTAGAAATACCAAGGATTCTACAATTAGCTACATCAATGATAGATAAAGAAGTACCCGAGTTCATGGACTTTCTAAGAGAAAATCAAGTCAACTTTTCCTAGTCTTATGCAGACATGCTAGGTCTTGATCCCAATCTTATAATGCATCACTTTTCTATCAAACTAGGAGTTAAGCTTGCGAAACAAAAAATAAGAAAGATGCATCCTCATGTTACACTACTGGTTAAATAAGAACTCAAAAAACTCCTTGATGTGGGATTTATAAGATCAATCGACCATGTAGAATGGATCTCCAACATTGTTCTTATGTCCAAACTAGACAGATGTATCAAAATTTGCACAAAATTCAAAGATCTTAATAAGAAATGTCTTAAGGATGACTTCCCACTTCCAAATATCGATACTATAGTTGATCTGACAACTCACCATGCCATGTATTCACTAATGGATGGGTTTTTGGTTACAACGAAATCAAGATTGCACCTGAAGATCAGGAAAAAATAGCTTTCATATGTCCATGGGGGACTTATTGTTGGAATGTCATTCCTTTCAGTCTAAAGAACGTTGGGGCTACATATCAAAGAGCTGTGACTACAATTTTTCATGACATGATGCACACATTCCTGGAAGATTATGTAGTTGATCTACTGGAAAAATCATACACAAGGGAAGGACATCTTCAAGTGTTATCCAAAATCTTTGCAAGGTTAGAAAAGTTCAAAGTTCACCTCAACCCCAAGAAATACGTTTTCGGGGTCACATCTAGAAAGCTTTTAGGATAAATAGTATCAACAAAAGAAATTGAAGTAGATCCTACCAAGGTACAAGCAATCACGGAGATGCCTCCACCAAGGAATATCAGTTAGTTGAGGTCATTACAAGAAAAACTTGAATCTATATGAAGGTTCATTGCATAGCTGGAAGATAAAAATCTACCTTTCACACATCTATTACATAAGAATTTTCATTTCAAATGGAATGACAAGTGTGAAATGGATTGTCAACAAATCAAGTAGTACCTAATGAACCCACTAGTTCTAGTACCACCAAATTTGGAAAAACCTCTAATTTTATATATTGTCACAACAAATACATCTTTGGGGGAATTTTTAGCACAATAGGACTCTATAGGAAAGGAACGCACAATTTATTACACCAGGTGAATGCTAACAAGTCATGAAATCAACTATACTTTCATCAAGAAGGCTTGTCTAGCAGTAGTCTTTACCTCATAGAAATTTCAGCACTACATGTTAACTCATACAATAAATCTTGTTGTAAATATTGGTCCACTTGAGTATCTATTGAGCAAGGCTACATTAACTAGAAGGTTAGAAAAATGGGTTATGATCTTGAGTGAGTTTGACATCCATTATGTTGATCACAAAGAAATCAAAGGACAAGTTATCATTGATCAACTAGCTGGCGCACCACTACAAGCAGAGCATCCCATGCATATCAAATTTCCAAATGATGAAGTTTTCACTATAGAATCAAACCAACCATGGTCATTATAGTTTGATGGTTCTTTCACTCAACATGGATTGGGGGTAGGCATACTCTTTGTCACCCCTCAAGGAAATACCATTCCTCGATTGTATAGGCTAATGTTTCCATGCACTAACAACATAACTGAGTATGAAGCTTTAATCACTGGACTCAAGATTGAATTGGAATGAAGGATCATAGAACTAAGGATTTATGGTGACTCACAGTTAGTCATAAATCAGATCAATGATGATTATCATACCAAAGATGACAAATTGTTGCCATAAAAGAAAATGGTTAACAATTTTAAGAAATACTTCATGGATATCAAGTTCATACAGATTCCAAGACTCAATAACAAAGAAGCTGACTCCATGGCCATGATTGCATCACTGCTACAACTCCCAAAAAATTAGGCTCGCTATGAATTTTTGGTGGAACAATCATTTGCACCTGCCTATGACACACCTAAAAGACAAATCATTTGCCTCTTAGTGGGATCTGATTTACCTTGGTATGGCAATATTTATGCCTATTAGTGTAATTAATATTTAATTACACTTGCATAACTTTACTTAGGTATTATTTATTTCCTAGGTTTATTTATTCTCATCATTATCTTTTGAGCTATCTTGTTAGTCAAGATAAGATTACGATCATGCATCTTTTCTTTTATAAAGCAAATCATATCTTGTAATTATAAAATTCCTGAATAATATTATGTTGCACATCCTTTTGTAATATCTCTATTTTTTTGTTTTTCTCTTCTGTGGAAGGTGATTTTATGGTTTCCATATCTGATCTTGGTTTCTAACATGGTATCAAATCCTTGATTCGCAGCCCCTTCTTAGATTTTTGAGAAAATCATTGCAGGGTTTGTTCGGGATTCCTCGAGGGTATCATTCCTTGAGTTCATCTATGAGGTGTTTTGGATCAAATCGGACTTCACCATTGGATTCAGGGCACTAGAAAAAGTCATGATTGACTTTTGTTTTGCAGATTTTGGCCATCGTTTACCAAATCCATGAGGGTTTCAGGCTGGGAGATTTTTTACAAGTTCTGAGGGTAGTCAAATTTTCAGAGCAGTTTTAGCAAAAACGGAGGTCACCATCACTTTGCAATGGCCAAAAACCCTAAAAATGCACTTCGTTTTGTCAATTTTGGTGTAGTTGATCCAGGAGGAAAAATTTGTTTGCCTGGGGGGTCGTACGACCTCCCTAGCACGCATTACAAGGCTCAAAAATTGATAAAAGTGCAAAAAAAATGTGTTTTTGATTTTTGTGTTGGCTCACCCAGTGTAAATTGGCTCCACCACTTGGCAGCCAATAGGTGGCTACTAGCCCGCCATCGCCGCTGGTACCAACCGCCCAAGCGTCATCGACAAGTCTAGCCCCCGCAGGCTCATACAACATTGGTTGTGATCACATGGGGGACTGGGTGCTATGCGCACAACCCCCTCTGCAAAACCATCAGTCCCATGGAGGACCAGAGGCTCTACACTAGCCCCTAGTCATGCACAGGACTAGGGGCCTATTGTTTTTAGCCCCTTGGGCACCCTCTAGCCCTTATTGGGCATTCTAGCGTTGTTTTCACCAAATCGGGCGTATTTTTTGCATACGATCTCTATTGCTTGCAAACGAGATACCTTTGCAAAGTTGATTCTGATGCCAACCTAATGGTGTAGGTTTTTTTACCATATTTTTCTCCATATTTATTGTACAGGCTTTTGAACTAAGATGTTTTTTTCACTCTGGAGGGCATATCTTTTCACTCGGTGATCCATTTTTTTTCATTCTTGCAGTGTTGGAAAGATGATTCAGACCTCTACACAGATCTGAGGTCTATTTTATTTTTCTATTTATGCATGTTTAGGATGCTATCCTTTTACAATCATTGGGTTATTGTAATAAATGAACTGAGATAAAGTTCCATCAGGGGGGTTTCTTGCATAATAAATCTGATTAGAGTGTAGTTTTTCACTTTGATCTCCATATCCATTTTGATTTGATGATAGCTCACATGGGTTATATCTAGTTTCTTAGTTTATTTTGGCCACATTTTTTCTATTACTTGACACATATCAGATTCATCGGTTCACACTTCAGTTGAGAGATTATGGTTCTTGATCCGCATTGGTTCAGATCCTTCTCAGTTTGAGGGCCATTTTTTTATGGTTACCGTTCCAAAGTCTTTTTTTGTACTCCTTCCCATGGAATATTTTCATTCAAAGTTTGGCATTGACATTGAGATACATGACTTCCATATTATGTCATCATTTCATCTATTGTTGCTTCACAGATTCCAGGGTTGTTCCAATTTGTGAGTTTTCTAGTGTTTTGTGGCATCGGGTCTACTGTCACATTATCATGATTCCATTTTTGGTTTCATTTGTAGACATAAGTATCTTTCCTTGCTTTTCAGATTGTGGTTCTAGTGTTACTCCATAGTGTTCTTCTAGTGCTTCTTTGGAGCAATCATCTCATTGTAGGGGGGTTTTGTCCCACTGGGTTTTCCTTCTCTACCTCCTTATTGCATTTATACTTGGGTACCTGATCAAGGCTTGTTGCTAGGACCCATTCATGCTTTCTTGCATTCATCTTAGTTTTAGGTGCATGCTTTGTTAGTCTCCCTAAGTTGAACTTATGGGGGGGTGTTAGTGTAATTAATATTGAATTACACTTGCATAACTTTACTTAGGTATTATTTATTTCCTAGGTTTATTTATTCTCATTATTATCTTTTGAGCTATCTTGTTTATCAAGATAAGATTAGAGTTATTCATCTTTGCTTTTATAAAGAAAATCATATCTTGTAATTATAAAATTCCTAAATAATATTATGTTACAC
Organism: Sequoia sempervirens; assembly: GCA_007258455.2. Taxonomy (NCBI): domain Eukaryota; kingdom Viridiplantae; phylum Streptophyta; class Pinopsida; order Cupressales; family Cupressaceae; genus Sequoia; species Sequoia sempervirens. Next base: position 10,190 of record VDFB02278153.1, read on the forward strand.
ATCCTTTTGCAATATCTCTTCTTTCTTGTTTTTCTCTTATGTTGAAGGTGATTTTCTGGTTTGCATATCTGATCTTGGTTTCTAACAATTCCTACCAAAAATATGACATCTTACAACCTAAATTATCCTAAAACCAAAAGCATAACTTTATTTGTCAATCCTCTCACTATGCTCTTATCTCTGACATCCTTTATTTCCATGGTCTTGATGGTACTTTACTTCAATGTCTTGAATGTGATGAATCTAACAAGGCTTTACAAGAAGTTCATGGTGGCATTTGTGGTACTCATTCAAGTGGACTAACCTTATCCAATAAATTGATTATAATGAGTTACCATTGGCCTAAAATGGAAAAATAATCATTCACTTTTGTGAAGAAGTGCTAAAAATTTAAGATACATGGGAATCTCATCCATGTACCAGCATAATAACTACAACCGTTTATGCCGACCTAGCCATTATCTCAACAAAGGTTAGATCTAGTTGGAAAGATTTGACTATCATCATTGAATGAACACAAGTTCATCATCACAACAATAGAGTACTTTACCAAGTGGATTAAGGTAGTACCTCTCACTAAGGTTACTGACAAAAAAATCTCATTTTTCATACTCAACTATATCATTTGTCAGTATCGCATTCCCAAATCCATCATCACAGATAATGGATGACCATTCAATAATTAGGATATTGACAAAATTTGTGAGAGATTACATATTCAACACCTTACTATCCACAAGGGAATGGCCAAGTAGAGGCCTCAAACAAAACTATATTGAAGATCTTGAAGAAGACTATGAATGATACAGGGAAAGATTGGCATGTACAACTCAATCCCGCATTATAGGCCTATAGAACTAGAATTCACATTCCAATAAGAGCAACACCATATGCTCTTGTCTATGGAGTAGAAGCCATATTACCTCTAGAGGTAGAGATTCCATCACTTAGAGTATCAATGAAAGGTTTAATCATTGATGATGAATACAAATTTTCTTGACTACAAGAGCTGAAACTCCTTGATGAGAAGAGACAATGAGCAGCTAATCATTTGAAAGCATATCAATAGATGATGTCCCATAGCTATAATCATAGAGTCAAGCCACATACCTTTTAGGTCGGTGATATTGTTTTGAAGGAAAACCCATGAAATCAGCAAGACAAAGAGAAGAAAGGAAAGTTTGAACTAAATTGGTTGGGTCCTTATGTGATCATCGCAATATACGGTTCAGGAGCATACAAACTATCAACTCCAGAAGGGGACCAGTTTGACAAACCTATCAACAACATGCACCTAAAGAAGTATTATATCTAAATTAGTTATCATCATCCATAAATATCCTTAAAAAAATCTATAAAAATAGCAAAAAATATCCTTAAAAAATCTATAAAAACAACAAAAAAGTGTCCTAAAAAAAATCTATAAAAAATTAGAAAATGTCTTGAAAAAAAAAAAACAAAAATCGCTAAAAATGTCCTAAAAAAAAAAAAACATAAAAATTAGAAAATGTCCTTAAAAAATTTTAAAAATCAAAAAAATGCAATAAAGATAGATAGTGCAAATCTAGCAAACAAACATTATTTGTAGATCTCCATCTATTAGTTCATGTTCTACACTTAGCTTCTCAACCTTCATTTCATGCATTTTTCCATCATCTTAGGGCCATAACAACATCATACCGCTATAATTTTCCTAGAGTGATAACATTTTACCATGGCTTGATCATTGTACATATTTGTTTTAGCAAGTTGTGTCAATACTGGGGGCAAACATTGACATACTGGGGGCAATAAACTTCTAGGTTAGATACTGAAACAACTAGACAATGACAAAATCCAATCCTGCAAACAAACAATCAAATCCTATGAACAACTATCCAATCATTGATCCATATCACAACAGTTTTCAGCAAGTACCATATCATAACACATATCTGGATGATCTAAAATCTGAATAAATGTTTGGAATATCAGTATTATATGTTGAACAATGGTTGTTTGAATTTCGATATCATCCCTCTGGAGCACACTCGATGATGTACTAAACTAGAGTGGCGAGGAAAGAGAATTATTTTTCTTTGTCTACTATCTTAAGAATTAACTATCGCGATGACACAAATATATAGGAGACATGATCTCTAAAAGCTGCATCATTGATGGCAGTTCTAATCTTGCATCCAAAAGTGGTTAATCTTTGTCTGTTTATGTAGAAAATATTCAAGTCATCTCAATTCAATTATACCTTGATGCTTGTGTTCACTTGCTATATCAAAAATCATGCAAGTTGTACTTTGGTCATCATTGGTGCTATTTTCCCCTCTGATGCTTGCACATACTTCCAAAATTTTAAAATGCTCTATGATGATTCAAGAATGATAACAAAAGGCTCAACAAAATGGTTGGTTTCATTTAGTTTCATTTCATTTTGGATCATTGTACATATCTGCATACAGGATTTGCATTAGAGTTTTGAAAGGTTGAACAAAAACATCGACTGTCATGTTCCTTTGGACTATTTGTGGAGGACATTCAAACATTTGTTTCATTATCATCTTTCATCTTCATCATCATTTCATTAATCATATAGTTTATCATTTATCATTCATTTTCATATCATTTATTTCCTTTATCATTTATATATCCATCATTATATTTATGCATTATCATTTTTCATTTTTCATATCATATAATTTCATTACATATCATTTAGATTCTTATCATTTCATATCATTCATTTATCCATTAGGTATTTCATATCACTTTCATTTTCATATTATCTATATTTTCATATCTATTTCATTTTCATTCTACACAGTCGCATACCATTCATCATCTTCATTACCATTTCATTATCATATTTTATCTTTGTTTCATCATTTCATAATCTATTTCATTTCACTTATCATTTTAGTACATATCATTTATCATCTTATCATACATCTCCTTATCATTATGGGTGACCTCTTATTGCATCGAGATCTTTGGTTGACAGGCCATTCATATCAGGCATCAGAGAGACTCATGGCGACCACGAGATTCAGGATAACCTTTGGCGGCTTGGTGAGAAGTCCTAGTGAATAGCTAATTTCTCACTAACAGTGTAACACTTGGGTTCATTCGAGTAACAATGATTGTTTCATTATGATGTCTCGGCGATGTGCAAATGTCTCACCAACGGAGGTTCAAATGTTGGTCATCAGTGTAACACTAAGGATCTCGAGAAGAACTCTCAGCGATGTGTTTATGTCTCGCTGATGATGAGAAGTCTTCGGTATAGGTCTTAGTGAAGGACATATGTCTTGGTGACTATTGATGGCTTCGGGGTGACATAAGAGATATCAGAGAAACCTCTTGGCAATATTAATAAGTCTTGTTGACTAGCGATTGGAGCTCGGTATGACTTTTGAACACTTCGGTATAACCTTTAATGACTTGGTGTGAGGTCTTGGTGAGAACGATATGTCCTTCCGACAGAATGTTTCTTCGATGTGACTTGTGACATCGATATGTAGTCTCACCAAAGAATGATACTCTTGTGGAATGGTAAACTCACATCTATGAGACTTTTGGACCTCGCTATGATCTCCTGGTGAAAGCGATAGGTCTCGCCGACTATTTGGTGCTTTGGCGTAACACATGAAAGCTCGATAGGATGTCTTGGCCAGCAAGAGTGGTAAGTTTTTCTGACAACATGACTCTTCGAAGTGACTTGTGAACTCAGTAAAACATCTTGTTGTTGGGAAAGACTCTTTCAGATAAAATGTGAACTCTTTTGACCATTTGATTGTCCTATGTGGAATCTTGTGGACCAATAGGAGAAGCTGAATTTGAACAGTTGGAAGATTGTTCATTGTGACAATTCTGTGAGGAAGCTCAACAGACATGGAATGACATGGTTATACTCTATGATTTCAGATTGTGATCGGTTGGTTCAAAAGAAAAATTGGGTTGAATCGATAGATTGTTGGGTGGTTGTATGATCAACAGATGTATTCTTTTCTGAAAAGACTATAACTTTAAGGTTCCTATACAAGATTGTTCATGGTGAATGTTGCTGTAAACAGACATCAGAAAGATAAGTCTAAAACTTGTATGTAATATTTATTACTATAATACAAAGTGACTTCTCTTGGTGTGGTGTGTTTTTCTCCCATAAGGGTTTTCCCACGTATATCTGTTGTTCATGTGTGATTGTCAAATACTTTGTTTCTGCTATCTACTTCATAGTGCATCTTAATTGGACTATAATTGAAAAATTAAAAGTATAGTTCTCTGAGGTTTTGGCGTTAGGAGAGTTGTTTTCACACCTTGACTTTCCTTATAGGCTAGTGGAGCCCCTTGATGGAGCTAGTCTAGAGACTAGTTTCCTGCCAATACCACCTATGCTAGGATCCTATCGAGGCCCTATGACCCCTATGTGACACACTTTGTTATCTACTTTTGTATATTCTATGGGACCTAGGGTAAGACTCTCTATGCTCAGGAGGGAACAACTCCTCATATCTAATCTGGTAATGCTTAGCCTCCCTGGAAATCTCGAATCCCTCTATAATGGCCTCTCACAAAGATGCACTCTCAATAGTGCTCATGAGTCTCTCAACAACCCTCTTTGCCTCTAATTCCCTTCATCTAAAGGAGTCTCTCTCTGGTATCAACTTCACCACTTGTAGGTCTGGGGCAGGAGGAGGTTCCTATGCCTATGCTTATACATGCACTTATGCCTGCACAAGTTATGTTTGTAACTTTTTTGCAAAACTCCGAGCTTGAGCCAACTCCCTTTGCAGTTGTGCCTATTTCCCCTGAATAGTCTATACCTAGGTCTTTAGAGTAGCTATGTGTGCCTACTCCACTGTGGAGAAGACCCTAATCACTGTCCTCCATCCAATACTAGTCCTTGGCCTCTGCATGATTTTACATTGCCCAAAATGTTTGGCCTCTATCTCACTGGCCTCTCCCCTTCACCATGTCTGCCATCATCCCCACCACCACCATCATCTAAGATCTCCCCATCTCCACTCTCCTCCTCATCCAAATTATCCTCCTCCTCCTCCCCTCCATCAACTTCTTGCTCTCCCCTTGCAACATCATCTTGTCTCCTATTGCCTAGCCAATGTGCTATCAAAATGGGTGCTGACTCATCTAGACATGTGAAATGAGGAAATGGGCATGCGTTAAAATAAGTAGAGTACTCCTCGAACATCCCTACATCAGTAATATTAGGCCTATAATCCCATACCTCAGGCTGTAAACCTATATACTCTATATAAGTGACTTGATATGAAATTTTCAGCACCCATCTAGGATCATCCTTGTACTATGCATAGTGCACAATGCCTTGAGGCATCCCCTGAGTATATTCAAATTGTCTATGTACATGTAATGCCAAAAATGTCTCTATAATATAAAGGGTTTGACCTATAAGATACTAGGGCATACATATAAAAGGCATCTCAAGACGATCTATATCCCATGCCTCACAATTAGTGTAAGGCCTCCATATCATTGAATCCACATCATCCATAATTCGTCTCCAATAATCCAACCTTCCTAGCTTGGGTTGGACAAGTACACTTGAATATACATATACATATAGCCTACTTGGTGGCCTATTCCTAGGTCCAAGTGGTCTCGTAATAGCAATATGCTCCCATTCCCAAATCTAGAGTAGGGTAATACCACATGAAAAATCACTCCCTCCTCTATGCACTATCTAATGCAAGTCATGAACCTAATGTGCTAACATGTAGCTCCCCCAAGCATATCTCCATTGTTGACCTATCATCTACTCAATGATCCTCCTCCACCCAATTGATAGTCCCTTTGACCAGTGGTCTAAATAGAGGAAGCCTCCAATGAATGCACTCAAAACTATGGGTAGGACTAGATATCTCCTCAAATCTACCCATGGCACCCAATACCCTACTACATTATCCTCTCCAAACACTCTCTTGAGTGCATCTATACCACCTATCTCCTTGTGGTCATAAAACACAAGAGAACCTACCACCAAAATCCCCAAAATATTGTATACATCCTCCATGGTCACCGTCATCTCACCCGTTGACAAATGAAAGGTTTTATGCTCAAAATACCACCTCTCTACTAGTGCAGTCAACAATCCATTGTTGACCCAAATTTGAGACATAGACAACAAAGATCCCAACCCACATCTCACTATCAACTGTACATCTGTAGGTGTCAAATCTTGTATCTGATCCCAACTCATAGGGAAGCGCTCTTTGATCTAGAGGTTTTGAAAACCTCCTATTTTTGGTCATCATAAAGATAATCAATTAGACTCAGATCATAGACTCATATCACTATGATCTATCTACTTAATATCATGCAATCATGACCCATATCTATCTACCAGCACCCCATATCAGTAACCCATATCAATGATCCATATCAGTGAACCATATCAATTTCTCTATCTAAGTGACTCATATCATGAAATCAATGCAAAATCTATCTATTTGAATATCAAATCAATTTATTCTATCACCAATTACTATTTATTTTATTTTTCAGGAAAGAAAAATTATCAACAATCAAATCATCTTCCTATTTGTACTTCAGTCATGAATGCAAATATTTTTTCAATCACATCATCTACTATTTACTATTGCAGAAAGCAAATTTATCATGTCATATCAACCATCTGCTCTTTGTTTTCTAAAGCAAAGTTATCAGCTATCTACTCTTTGTTTTATATTTTGGGAAGCAAAGCTATCACTTCATCATTTATCATATCTTATATCATTTATATCCATATCAACATGTTGACAAGACAATTTATCTATCTATTGACCAAAGAAGCAATATAAATCATCATCCTTTCATCACTTTCTTTAAATAGTGCATTCTTCCTAAATTTCTTGGATGCGCTAATTTGCAGCATCTATGCACTAGAACCCCAAATGCACTAAAGTTTCCCCCCAATGCACAAGAAACCTAAATGCACTAATGTATTCCCTATATGCATTATTCTATCAATGGCTGGGGCACATTCCTAAATGTGCTAATCTACTTCCTCTATGTGCTAAAGTGCCACTTTCCTATAGGCATCCTAGATGCCCTATTTTTTGGTATTGGATGTCCTAAAATATCTATTTCCTATTTTATCCTAGATGTGATGTATCACACCCTCTATGTGCTACATAAAACATTGAATGTGCTAAAATTTGAATCTATGTGCTAAGACGAACTATTAAATTCTAAATCCATGCAAAATTTCATCAAAAATTGATTGAAATCAAAAATTTTCAAAGCAAAGAGGATTGAATCGACTCATCAATGGTCCATAAGTAGTTGGTTTCTGGTACCGATGGGCCTGCTTGAATCTGTGTGTATGATATGGAATCTCCATCTCACCAAGTCTCACCAGGTCAACATTAGAGCAAACGGTCACTAAATTCAAAAGGTGAAATTGACTTTCCCTTTTTACCCCTTTGACCTTTTGAAAGTCAACCAAGGTGGGTTTTTGTGGCATTTTATTTTTATTTTTCTATTTTTCCTCAAACTTTGACCTTATTTTTCAAACTGGGGCATTTTTTTAATCAATTATTGGTAGCTAAATCACTGCATCCCTCTCATCATCCGAAGTTCATCATCAAATCAACATTTTTTTCTCTTTTCTCTCATCATCAGTGATTTACCTCCCGAAGGGGCATCATCAATATCAGCTGCATATCATATTCAAATCAAAAGGAATATCAAGCATGTTTTGTTTAATCAAGAGCATATCAGTTAAAATTTTTTGACCAGGGGAAAAATCAAATGCAACAAATTTCAAAAGTAGGAATATTTTCTTTGAAGCAATGTGTTTCACATATCACTTCAACAAGGGGAAAAATGTATATGCATAAAATTGGTCATGTCTAATTAATCCTGGCACATAATTAAATATACATTATTTAATTAATTTCTCTAAAGTCTAGACATATGATTGAATTTAATTATTTTAGTTATATTGTTCATTCACTTTATTCTTCCACCTTAATTAAATAAATTCACTTTATTTAATTATTTCACATCTGTATGTCTACTTAATTAATTAAATAAATAGCCTTTGGGTATGTGCAGGATCATCATGGAAAAAACAGGCACTTAAATGGCAAAAAATTCAAAAAATAAGAGTTCAAAAATTTGACGTAAAAATTTGAATAATTTATCCATATTCTTTAAAAAATATGTAACAATAGAATCTGAATAAAATTGAATGTATTTTCTAAACTACTAGGATTGTCTAAGAAAATAAATCTATTTGGCAAAAATTTGAAATTTCAATGCAGTGGTACTTAAATTTCAGGGAAAAAATAAGTAGGTGTCTGTCTAACCACCCTAACCACAACCAAATGATAATATTTTTTTACAAGATTTTAGATATAAGTATAGGACTCATGCCCCAATGTGATGCATATTTTTCCTCTCGAGTAAATAATTAATTATGAATTTTGCTACCACTTTAAAAAAAAAAAAATATAAAAACTCATATGTCTGACCACCCTAAAACTTGGTCAAAACTTCATGAAATTCATTTTTTCTCTTTTTAATCCTATAGTATGTGAAGCATAGAATGTGATGCATGTTTTGGATTCAAAAAATGTGATACTGTTTGAAAACTATAGATGTTTTTTAATTAGCTTATCAATAAGGACTTTAGCAATAATTTGAATAGAAAATGAACAATAATTATTTATTAAATTCAAAATAAAGCATAATTTATATCAGTGGAAAGATAAGAATCTCCTTTAAAAACTCTTTTTGTTTCATCAATTTTGGGTAAAAAAATAGTCGTCGGCCACATACCCATCATATTGCCATTTTTTGGCCCGTCATGATTCTCCACATACCCCTTTATTTATCTTAATTAATTATCACATTTTGAATTTAATTAAGTCTTTTGATTTAATTAAATATAAATATTTCCTTTCTCCTATTCAAATATTTCTTCTAATTAATCAAATATTTTATTTAATTAATGTCCTTCATATCTTTTCAAATCATAATTAAATATTTAATCTAATTATGAAATCTTTTATTATTCTTCAAATTTTAATTAAATGATTATTTAATTGAAAAAAATCTCCATGTCACCCATAAATAAATAATTGAATTTATAATTCATTATTTATCTTCTTAAATCTTTCCAAAATTCTCTAAAAAGATTAGTTTTATCATCTCATCTTATCTCTTCCATGAAAGAGGAAACAAATCCTGCTTTCTATTTTTTCTCTCCAGTCTTCTCCATCTTCAACCATTTGATCTTCTAGGATTATCATAGTCGTTGATTGCATTAGATAATCACAATCCTTCGAAAGATCTATAAATATGCCTACATATCCAAGCATTTGTTCAATTAGGCAATAAGCAATTAGAGAATAGTTGCATTCAGTTAGAATTTGTTATTAGCATTAAGAGCATTCATAATTGTAGTTTCTTTATCAAGTAATCATAGAAATCTACAATCATGCATCGTTTAATTAGCATAATCATTTCTTAGCATAGCATGCATCCATCATCTACAATATCATTCTTAGGGAGGACTATTTGTTGAGCCTAGAAAAATCTAGAGCAACAGCTGGAATCAACAAAATCACTAGAGATAGAGGATGATAGGATGACATCAAGGGAAAATTTGAGTTTGCACTTATTTAATTTCATTTTATATTTTGATATGATGTTCTATCAGTGTGTTTGATCTTCTTTAATCTATTTTTAGCTTGCACATTTAATCAATCACACAACTACATCTCCCTACCTCTCTACTTATCTATATCTTCCCTTTCCCTCTCTACCCAACTCTCCATCCATCACAACCTACCACTCTCTCTCTCTATTACTCTCTATCTCATGTACCACTCTCTCCATGTCCTTCCCTCTCTACTCTATATCTCCCTAATCCTTCTCTACCTACCTATCCATCCATCACTCCTTAACACTCTCTCTAAACCTCTCTATATCCCTTCTCTCCCCCATTCCCTCTCTACTTCTCTCTCTCTCTACCTCTCCTTCCCTCTCTAATTATTTTTATCTCCCCTAGCCATCTCTCTCTCTCACTAGATGTCCCTCCCTACCTTTTCCCCTATCTATTATTTATCTCTCCTCTCCCTCCCTCTACCCCTCTCTCTCTCTCTCACTCCTCTCTCACCCTCTTTCCCTCTCACTCTCTCCTCTCTATCTCACCATTCTCTCTTTCCCTCTCTATAACTCTCTACTTCTCTATATGTCACCATTCTCTATCTACATATCTTTATCTCACCTATCCCTTTTATCTCTCCCTTCCTCCCCTCTCTTACCCACCCTCCCTCCTTCCTTCCATCTCTATCTCTCTCTCTACTTCTCTATCTCACCTATCCCTCTCTACTTGCATATCCCTCCATCACTCCCTACCAAGCTCTCTATTTCTCTCTATCTCACCTCTCACTTACCACCCTCTCTCTCCCTACATACCTCTCCCTCTCCTTCCATCTCTACTCTCTATCTCCCTAATCCTTCTCTATCTATCTCCCCATCTATCACTCCCTATCATTCTCTCTACACCTCTCTATCTTACTTCTCTCACTCCCTTATTCTCTGTCTACTTGTCTCTCTCTACCTCTCCTTGTTTCTATAATTATCTTTATCTCCCCAAGCCCTATCTCTCTCACTAGATGCCTTCCTCCCTAAATTTTCCCCTATCTATTCTCTATCTCTCCTCTCACTCCCTCTATCTCTCTCTCTCACTCCTCCCTCACCCTCTTTTTCTCTCACTCTCTCCTCTCTATCTCACCATTCTCTCTTTCCCTCTCTGTAACACTCTCCTATATAGGTTACCATTCTCTCTCTACTTATCTTTATCTCACCTTTCCATCTTTACCTCTCTATTCCTCCCCTCTCTCACCCACCCTCCCTCCTTCCCTCTATCTCTATCTCTCTCTACTTCTCTCTATCTCACCTATCCCTATCTACTCACATATCCCTCTATCTCTCCCTACAATTCTCTCTTTATTTCTATCTATCTCACCCCCCTCTCTCTCCCTCAATACCTCTCCCTCCATCTGTCCTCACTCTCTTGTATCTCTACCTCTCCTTCCCTCTCTACTTATCTTCATCCCCTCTTTCCCTCCCTCTCTCTCTCTCTCTCTCTCTCTCTCTCTCTCTCTCTCTCTCTCTCTCTCTCTCTCTCTCTCTCTCTCTCTCTCTCTCTCTCTCTCTCTCTCTCTCTCTCTCTCTCCCCCCAATCCCTCCCCCTCCTCTTTCTCTCTCTCTTCCTATGAGGGTTAAGGGTGTAAATTTTAGTGTTTCAGGTATAGGGTTGAGGTTATAGGGTTAAGTGTATAGGGAATAGAGATTATGGTTTAGGATATCAGGTATAAAGTTGAGGGTATAGGGTATAGGGATGAGGGATGATAGTTTAGGATTTAGGGTTTAAGGTATAGGGTTGAGGGTATAAGGTTAAGTGGATAAGGTACATGGATTATGGTTTAGGATATTGGGTATATAGTTGAGGGTATTGGGTTGAGGATATTAGGTTTAGGGTTGAGGGTTTAGGGTTTAGGATTTATGTAAAAGTTTGAGGGTTGAGGGTTGAGGGTATGAGGTTAAGTGTATAGCGTATAGGGATTAGGGTGTAGGGTTAAGGGTATAAGGCATAGGGTTAAGGCTTGAGATTATAGGGTTTTCCATTTAAGTATAGGGTTGAGGGATAATATTTAGGGTTTAGGGTATAAGGTTGAGGGTGTAGGGTATAGAGATGAGGGTTGAAGGTGTAGAGTTTAGGGTTTAAGGTATAGGGTTGAGGGTATAGGGATTAGGGTTTAGAATATTGGGTATAGGTTTAAGGGTATTGGGTTTAGGATTGAGGTTTAGGGTTTATGGTTTAGTGTACAAAGTTGAATGTAGGGTTTAGGGTTTAAGTATAGGGTTGAGGGATGATGCTTAAGGTTTAGGTTATAAGATTGAGGGTATAGGGTATAGGGATGAGTTTTGAAGGTGTAGCATTTAGGGTTGAGGGTTGAGTTATAGTGTTCAAGGTTAGGGCTATAGGGTTAAGTGTATAAGGTGTAGGGATTAGGGTTTAGGATATTAGACATAGGGTTGAGGGCATTGGGCTTAGGGTAGAGGGTTTAGGGCTCAAGGCTTAGGGTACAAGGTTTAATGTAAGGTTTAGCATTTAATTATAAGGTTGACAGTTTAGGGATAATGCTTAGAGTTTAGGTTATAGGGTATAGGGATGAGGGTTGAGGGTTGAGGGTGTAGTGTTTATGGTTTAACATATAGGGTTGAAGATATAAGGTTAAGATTACAGGGTATATGGATTAGGGTTTAGGTTATTAGGTATAGGATTGAGGGTATTGGGTTGAAGGTTTAAGGTTAAGTTTATAGGTTATAGGAATTAGGGTTCAGGAGAGATAGAGAGAGAGAGAGGGTGAGAGGGTGTGAGGGAGAGACATGAGATAAAGAGAATATTCTCTAGTTAGGGTGGGAGGGAAAGACCTGAGAGAGGGGGAGGGTATGGGAGGGAGAGACCTGAGAGAGAGAGGGAGAGAGAGACATATGGCCCCCATTTCTTGGACCCATTTTTTCCAATAGGCCACTACATTGCCAATTTCACTAAATTGGAAAGCTAGTAGGCCCACTAGCTTGTCAATTCGGTGAAATTGGCAACCTAACTTGCCCTATTTGAAAAAAATGGTTGCAAGAAATGAGGTCTCCTAGTGATATAATTATTGGACCCACTTTTTCAAATAGACCACTACATTTCCAATTTCACCAAATTGGAAAGCTAGTAGGCCCACTAGCTTGCCAATTCAGTGAAATTGGAAACCTAACTTTGCTTAATTGAAAAAATGGGTCCAATAAATGGGGTCTAACAGTGATGTAAGGGGTCTCCCAGTGATGTAAATCACTGGGAGACCCCATTTCTTGGATCCATTTTTTCAAATAGGCCACTATATTTCCAATGTCATTGAATTGGCAAGCTAGTGTGCCAACTAGCTTGCCAATTCAATGAAATTGAAAACCTAACTTGGATCATTTGAAAAAAATGCATCCAAGAAATATAGATGATGATATTTTATTTACTTCCATGCTTTATGGTTATGATCATGCTTTATTTTTATCTTCATATATATCATGATGTGTATTGATTATATTTATTATTTCTATCTTATAGGAGTTGCAAGAGACCTTCATGATCTCTATTGTTAGGTGGCTACCAAGATAGTGCCCCCATTAGTCTATGAGGAGGCTGCTAATACATACTATGTTCCTCCACCCATCATGGAGCAGGATCTAGAGTTGTTCAAGTCGTATGTCAGACTGTGGATTGTAGCATATGCGAGTTTCAGGAGGTGCGCACACTAAGCCAATGTTGCCAATGATGCTCAGTCATCTTAAGCCCCAACAGAGGTTGAGAGACTTCAGTCAAAGGTAGATAGACTATAGGAAAAGAGAGATCATCTAGCGGAGGATCACCAAGAGGCCCTTGGATAGGTACAAGGTTTATAGTATGCTCTAAATGTACTCAGCAGCTCATGGTAATGATCACATACCACAGTCTCTTGATGGATCACCTCTAGATACATGTGAGCATCAGATTGTGAGGGATCTAACTATCATAAACCTCATTAGCATTGTATATATTGATGACATGTACAGAAAACTTTGATATATATATATACATATACATATATTGATCATTTGATGTTTGGTTATTTATGTTTATGTGTTAAATGGTAATTTAATTAATTAAATAATAGTTGTAAGACCATTTAATAAATTCCTAGATGATTTAACATATTTTATGTGATCTAATTGTGGTGTAGAAGATTTGACACTCTTAAGAAAAAAGATAATTTCATGCTTAATTTAGACCAATTTTTGAGTACCCCTACATTATTCATTATTCAGAAATACAATTATAGGCCCCTAAGACACATTATTTTTTATTTAGAGGCTTGTTTCACTTGAGAAATCACTTAAATCTTGACAAACAACACTTAATTCATGCATATCCCAAAAACTAACCTTCAAAAACCATTAGTGGGTGATGCAAGAGCATCTATCAAAAACCTCAATCCCTTAGGGTACATTAGATCCAAACTCCTTTGGAAAATATCAAATTAAGCAAGCATCTAAAATTCCTTTATCTTTTCACCAAAATCATATCCTTTCATTTGAAAATCACATGGAAAAAAGCTAAAACACTTTCATTAGCAATTCATCTCAGTATCAGACTCAAAAACATCTTTACCATCATAAAAATGGTTGAAACAAATCAATAACCTGATTAGTAACACAAATCCAACCAATTCTTTCTATTCTCACCAATACAATCCTCAAGAAAAAAATACATCACCTATTCCATCTTGAATCCATATTGTACAAAACCATCAATGCACATAAAATCAATCATCTATACCTCTATTTTCTTAGATTTGCAATTTATAGTAGTCATCACTATTTTGCACCTTTTGAATCATATTGCTCAAACACCAAATATGCAAGTTTTATTTTCCAAACCTTTTCCCCCAAACATTGATACAATTTTAGTATCATTATTTAATTATTTCAAACACAAAAAAAACACTTGAATCTCTATTTTTTTAGAATTACATTATCATTGCATACAACCTTTCAAACCCTAGTAGTAAAGCAACATTTCCAAATTGGGTAACCCAACCATTTCACATTGAATCTCTATGAACATAATATTGTTTCAAGATACCATTGCACCCATAATAAACATATCTTAACACCAAGCACTATTATTTTGGAACAAATGTTAGTTCAATTGACCGTCCTATTGTAACATGCCCAAAATAGGCCTGAAATACAAAGTAAGTCTCTTTGAAACTACTCCAAAACTAGACTTTTCCTGAAATAGTCTTAAATTAGTCTATAAAATCATCAATTCCATCATTTATTTCAAGGAAATCATTTTCCATTGCATAAAACATTGAAACCCTCATTATATACCACTAGAGTCTTAAAAAGAAAGGGTTTATTGGAAACAACCTTTCTAGACCTTATTCCACCTTGTGAATGCTTCATAAACGTTTGTTTATGTCTGCCCCATTCAAACCAACTATCTCTCATTCATCTTCAAGGCTCATCCAACATATTCCAACCTATAGTCAACAAATTTCTTGACAAAACACAACAATTTCAAAGGAGCGACACTAAAACCTCTACATCACTACCTTATTTGCATCTACAAATGCACACACACCAAACACACATAAAAAACACTAAAATTTACCCTACTCCATCGATGTACTAGGCCTACATTGATGGAGTAGTAATACAATACTTATTAGACTCTCAAACCTATTTTGTAGGTTTTAAAACTATTCACTAAGAAAGTGCCCTGAAACCTCTTTAAAATATTAAAAACCTTTTTGACCTACTCCAAGGATGTTAGTACAATATTCTTTGAGAATTCAAATCAAAAATAAAACCTAAGAAATGCTCTACAAACTATACAAACTAATTAACAACATAAATAATATTGAATTTACAAATCAAAGCACTTTTTATTTATAATCTTATTTCTAGATGCGAAGTTCATTATTTTCTCGCCATAAAATTCCTTTTCAAAGGTGTTTCCCCTTCAATAGCTGACTTTCCAACTGCTTTAATCGACCAATCCTTGCTTGTCATTTCATATTCCTATTTTTTTTTCTCTTTTTGCATTTTTTTGCATTTTTACATTTTCCTTTATTTCAACCTCCTAAAGACCTATTTATTACTCATTTACAGTTGAATGGGCCTTATCATGACCTTCTACAATGCTTTTATTCTCAAAAATTCAATTTTTTTAGATTTTTCGTATCGAAGGCATTTAAAGAGCAAGGTGCTCTTGCACCGTACAACCAATCAACAAAAAATTTCCAAGTCTCTTGGAAACATATCAACTTTTCTTGTACCTACAAAAAAAAAATCAACTTTTCCTTGGACTTCTTTACTCTCTGAATCTTGTACTTTCCATTGTCTTTTCTTTCAACTCTATCTTAATCTATGACTCTTCTCTTGTCTTCACTTCCCTTTTCCTTTCTCTTTCTGCCATTACATTATCAATCATCTTTTTCCCTTCCAAAAGGATAGAGGACTATCCTTGCAAAATTTCTTCTTTCTCTCACAATTCATCCTTGACCTTCTCTAACCAATCACCTTTCATTTAACAACTTCTTATCTACTCCCATCAGTGGAGTACTCTCATCATGGATAAAAACTCAAGTGCTTCATAGACAACTATCCATCTGGTTCTTACTACATCCCAACACAACTCAACAACTCAACAAACTTCTTTTCCTCACCTAGGTGTCTCCACTTTTCTCTCCCTAGTCTTTTGGAAGTTCTAGCAACTAGGTTCTTTCTTAGCCTATACACAACCACAAACTCACAAACACAAAATTTCTTTGTAGCTTAGATGGATGAAGCACTTGCAACAAACCAACAAAAACTAAACAACCAACTTTCATAATCGGCTAGCTCTGATACCAATTGATGCAAGGGCATCTATCAAAAAAATCAATCCCTCAAGGTACATAAAACCCAAAATCATTTGGAGAAGATTAAATTAAACAAGCATCTAAAATTCATCTTTTCACCAAAATCACATCCGTTCATTTGAAAATCACATGTAAAAAAGAAGTAAAAACACTTTCAATAGAATTCCATCTTAGTATCAAACTCAAAAACATCTTTGCTATCATAAAAATGATTCAAATCAAAAACCTGATTAATAACACAAATCCAATCAATTCTTTCTATGCTCACCAATACAATCCTCAAGAAACAAAGAAATCAACTATTCCATCTTCACTCCATAGTGTACAAAACCATTAATGCACATAAACTCAATCATCTATACCTTTGTCTTCTCAGTTTTGTACTTTATAGTTGTCAACACTATTTTGCACCTTTTGAATCATATTGCTCAAACACCAAATATGCAAGTTGTCTTTTCCAAACCTTTTCCCCCAAAAATTGATACAATTTTAGCATCATTATTTAAGTAGTTCAAACACAAAACAAAAACTTGAATCTCTATTTTTTTTGAATTACATTGTCATTATATACAACCTCTCAAACCCTAGTAGTAAAGCACATGGCCAAATCGGGTAACCCAATCATTTCACATTGATTCTCTATGAATAGAATACTATTTTATGTGCCCGTTGCACCCACAATAAACATATCTTAACATCAAGCACTATTATTTTGAAATAAATGTTAGTTCAATTGATTGTCCTATTAGAATGAGCCCAAAATAGGCCTAAAATAAAAAGTAAGTCCCTTCAAAACTACTCCAAAACCATAATTTTCCTAAAATAGTCTTAAATCAGTTTGTAAAATGATCAGTTCCATCATTTATTTCAAGGAAACCATTTTTCATTGCATTAAACATTGAAACCCTCATTATATGCCATTGGAGTCTTAAAAAGAGAAAAGGTTTATTAGAAACAACCTTTCCAGACCTTATGCCACCTTCTGAATGCTTCATACACATTTGTTTATGTATGCCCCATTCAAACCAACTATCTCTCATTCATCTTCAAGGCTCTTCAAACATATTCCAACATATAGTCAACAAATTTCTTGACAAAACACAACAATTTCAAAGGAGCAGGACTAAAACCTTTGTATCACTACCTTCTCTACATCTACAAGTGCATGCACACCAAACACACATAAAAGAAAACTAAAATTTACCCTATTCCACCAATCTAATAGGCCTACATCGGTGGAGTAGTAATGCAATACTGATTAAACTCTCAAACCCTATTTTGAGGATTTTCAAACTATTCACTAAGAAAGTGCCCTAAAACCTCTTTTTAAACTATTAAAATATTTCTAACCTACTCCAAGGGTGTTAGCACAATATTCTTTGAGAATTCAAATTGCAAATAAAACCTGAGAAATGCTCTACAAATTGTACAAACTAATTAACAACATAAATAATACTGAATTTACATATCAAAGCACTTTTTATTTATAATCTTATTTCTAGATGAAAATTTCATCATTTTCTCGCCATATAATGCCTTTTTAAAGGAATTTCCCCTTCAATAACTAACTTTCCAACTACTTTCATCGACCAATCCTTGCATGTCTTTCCATATTCCTATGTTTTTCACTCTTTTTTGCATTTTTGCATTTTTGGCCACTTTTTTCTTTTTTTTAAGTTTTAAATTATCCTTTATTTCAACCTCTTAGAGATTTATTATGACTCATTTACAATTGAATAGGCCTTATCATGACCTTATTCAATGCTTTTATGTTTGGAAATTCAAATTTGGAGATTTTTCTTATTGAAGGCATTTAAAGAGCAAGGTGCTCCTGCACCATACAACCAACAAAAAAAAAAAAAAATCCAAGTCCCTTGGAAACATATCAACTTTGCTTGTACCTACAAAAAAAAAATCAAATATGCCTTATACTTCTTTACTCTCTGAATCTTGTACTTTCCTTTATCTTTTCCTTCAACTCTATCTTCATCTCTTACTCTTCTCTTGTCTTCACTTTCCTTTTCCTTTCTCTTTTTTCCATTAGGTTCTCAATCATCTTTTTTTCTTCAAAAAGGGCAGAGGACTATCCTTGCAAACATTCTTCTTTCTCTCACAATTCATCCTTGACCTTCTCTGACCAATCATGTTTCATCTTCTCAACTTTTCATCTACTCCCATCATTGGAGTACTCTCATCATGGCTACAAACTCAAGTGCTTCAGAAATAACTATCCATCTGGTTCTTACTACATCTTAATGCAACTCAACAACTCAAAAAAATTCTTTTCCTCACCTAGGTTTCTCCTCTTTTCTCTCCTTAGTATTTTTGCAGCCAACAACCAAGTTTTTCTCAACCTCCACACAACCAAAAACTCACAAACAACAAAAATTTTCTATAGCTTAGATGGATCAAGCACCTGCAACCAACAAACAAAAAGTCAATAACCAAATTTCAAAATCAACTATCTTTAATAGCAATTGATGCAAGAGCATCTATAAAAAATCTCAATCCCTCAGGGTACATTAGACCTGAACTCATTTGGAGAAGATCAAATTAAACAAGCATCTAAAATTCCTTTATCTTTTCACCAAAATCACATCATTTCATTTGAAAATCACATGGAAACAACAACCTAAAAAGATTTCATTAGCATTCCATCTTAGTATCAAACTCAAAAACATCTTTACCATCATAAAAATGATTGAAACAAATCAATAACCTGATTAATAAAATAAATAAAACCAACTCTTTCTATGCTCACCAATACAATGCTCAAGAAACAAAGGCATCAACTATTCCATCTTGACTCCATCTTGTACAAAACCATTAATGCATATAAAATCAATAATCTATACCTCTGTTTTCTCATATTTGTACTTTATAGTAGTCACCACTATTTTGCACCTTTGGAATCATATTGCTCAAACACCAAGTCTACAAGTTTTCTTTTCAAAACCTTTTTCCCCAAACATTGATATAAATTTAGAATCATTATTTAAGTAGTTCAAACACAAAACAAACACTTGAATCTCTGATTTTTCAGAATTACCTTGTCATTGCATACAACCTCTCAAACCCTAGTAGTAAAGCACCATGGCCAAATTGGGTAACCCAACCATTTAAATTGAATCTCAATGAATAGAACATTTTTTTAAGAGCCCATTTCACCCAAAATAAACATATATTAACATAAATCACTGTTATTTTGAAAGAAAGGTTAGTTCAATTGATAGTCCTATTGGAAAATAGGCCTGAAATACAAAGTAAGTCCCTTCAAAACTACTCCAAAACCATAATTTTCCTAAAAAAATCTTAAATTAGTCTATAAAATCATCAATTCCATCATTTATTTCAAGGAAACCTTTTCCATGGCATTAAACATTGAAACCCTCATTATATGCCATTAAAGTCTTAAAAAGCAAGGGTTTAATGGAAATAACCTTTCTAGACCTTAATTTTGTTTCCCAAAAAGTAATCAAAGGACAAGCCTTAACTGATCACTTAGTTGACACCCCTTCTCCTCTCACTTTACCAAATCATGACTCCTTTCCTGATGATAGTGTTTTGACCACTAATGTTAAAATGTGGGAATTATATTTCAATGGATCTAAGTGTGAAATAGGTTCTAGTGCTGGAGTGGTATTAATTTCACCTGATGGAAAACATATCCCCTTTTCCTATCAATTAAATTTCTCAAAACCATTATGGAAAGCATATCCCCTTGTATTAATTTCACTTTATTGTACAAAACCATTAATGCATATATGGTCACTTAGCTAAGTGGGTGATGTTAACAAAGTTTGACCTTAATTTTGTTTCCCAAAAAGTAATCAAAGTACAAGCCTTAACTAATCACTTAGTTGATGCCCCTTCTCCTCTCACTTTACCAAATCATGACTCTTTTCCTAATGATAGTGTTTTTACCACTAATGTTAAAATGTGGGAATTATATTTCAATGGATCTAAGTGTGAAATAGGTTCCAATGCTGGAGTGGTATTAATTTCCCTGATGGAAAGCCTATCCCTTGTCCTATCAATTAAATTTCCTATGTACAAATAACACAACTCTAAGTATGAGGCATTAATCATAGGATTGTGAGTTGCTTTAACTATGAATGCTAAACATATCAAGATCTTTAGTGATTCACAATTAGTAATCAAACAAATCATTCAGACATATCAAACTAAACATGCCAAGTTATTTAAATACAAGGATCTTACAATGAATCTATTAGAGAAGTTTTAATCATTCACCATTGATAACATCCCATGAAAAGACAATCAACATGTGGATGTGATGGCCAGTGCAGTGACTCTTATATCCCCACATGATCCTTCAAAAAAATTCACCTTTGTTATTCACCCCATAATGAAACCTTTGATTGAAACTCACCTCAAAGACATTTTAACTAAAACTCAAGAAGACTCCCGATAATGGTATGACACAATATACAATTATTTTAAAGATGGTACTGTTAGAACTGTAAAATTTTGAAATTTTTATAGTCTATTGCATTCAAGAGTTCTAGCATTGAGTCCTCGTCATAAACATAAAATTCCCTCTTTGTATTGTCTTGTTTCTTTTCTGTCATAAAATCCATTGAATCCATCAAGTCCATCATTTTTCATTAAAAGACCCGAATCGGCAAGACATAGTAAAAGTCTCCCCAACCTGATTTTTCACTAATATATGTTTGCTACAGATTATTGGGAGGACAATTTTCTTGTTTCAGCGACAAAAGGAGTCATTTTGGCAAAGGGATTCATTTTCGGAGTGAAGTCATAGCGAATACATTGTCTTTCACCAGCCGGTGCATGTGGAAGTATATCGGTCAAGCTAAAGGTACTCGGGAGAATGTCCTGGCGAAGTATTTTTTCTTGTCAACAGGCATATATAAAAAATATATATCGGCATATATTGGGGCATCAATGTAATGTCAGGGCGAATACAATATGTCATATCGACTAATGCACAAAGGGGTTGTTTCAGCTAGACTGATTGGCATGAACTCATAACGAAATCATTTTGTCTTACTGACTGACTTGCAAACAAATGTCTCGGTAAGACTTATGTGCATCGGGGAAGGTCTTAGCGAAGTGGCCATTGTTTGGCCAAACCAAGTTCAAGGGTATTCAAAAGCTATCGGTGAGAAGCTATAGAGTCTTGCCGGGTTAAAACTTATGTCGATAGAGATGTGCATCGATAGGAAAAGAAGTTTTCGGTATGAGCTTCATCGAGGTTTAAAAGATATACCAACAGAATACTTTGGGGTGATTCTTCCCGAATGGAGTAATCTAGAGGAATGGATTCAGCAAGACATTTGGTGTCGGTATGAGTCTTTTCGAGTTCTCAGAGTCTTGTTGATTGAATTTATTTCATCAGTAGGGTTATTTTCATCGGTGAAATAGTGATCTTGTCATAGCGACTGGAGAATACATTGAAGAGTACATATCAGTAAGATGCAAATATATCTATAAGACATCTCCCCGACTTGGAATTGTCACAGCAACCTGAAAAATAGAAGCAGTAGTCATCATTTTCATTCCAAGTGTTGGTATGACTGCAGAATGTCTTGGTGAATGGTGAAATAAACATTGAAAAGGGACCTTGCCCCATATTTGAAATTTTCTCATCGATAGGACATTTGATGCGAAAGTGCCAGTTTCAAAGGAGGCTTCATTCATGCTTCATTAATGGTGCGATGGGATAAAACAGTAATGTTTTAATCAATTCCTCATTTCTGAATTGATTGCTGGTGAATTGGCATACTGAACAGAGAACTAGGACATTTTTCAGTCTGAGGAGCTTGAGCAGAATACTATAAGTAATTGCTTCTTCATTTTTTCACATTTTGATTCTGATAGCTCAAAAATGGAGTCTTCTAGTTCTGGCTAGGGTAAGGGTAGAAAGCTTGGTGAGAATAGTCAGTCGAAGGGAAAGAAAAAAAAGGACTGATACAGAGCATGAAGGCATTGAATGAAGGTTGAATCAAGACCTTATTGATCATCTACCTAGTTCAGGGCCTAAAGCTAGAAGGTTCACACAACTTAGGGAAGAAGTTGATAAGCTGGATGATAAATGTAAGTTCATAGGTGATGTCTGGACTACTATAAGCGGGTATGAGCTTTTCAATTTCCACTACCATAGGAGAAATCATTTTGAGCCAGTCTATAATCCATGGAAGTTGAATGTAGGGAAATTGGTCTGCCCTAATGTCTTCGTAAATGCAGAATTTGTAAAATTGCTTGCTAATCATTATGATCCAAAACATAAAGCTATATGTGATCCTTCTAGAAAACCACAGATACATGTGTCAAAAGAAGCAATAGGTTAGGTTTTCAAATTGGAAGGGTTTTGCAATGAGGAAATCAACTGTGAGGAGTTGCAGAAGAAATTTTCAAGAATGCATACAATTTATAAGGGTTGGAGGTTACCAATGCATAGGATCAAATAGGGTAACAAGCCAGAACCTCTGGAGGATAGTGAAGGGCCCCCTATCATGTAGATTTGTTTGAACCTTATATGAAGTACACATATTTTTCAGTGTGTCAGGTGTTGGGAATGGATGCCCCAGAATTCATGTCAATAGTGTCAATGATTATTATAGCAGATATCCAATATCATAACTCCAGGCCATTTGATTATGCTTCATATGTTTCTAAGGAGCTTGATTCAGGATTGATGGCTATAAAGGGTGGAGCTTCTATTGTTCATCTCAGAAACTATTCATTGTTGATGCACTTGGTGCTATATTTCAGACAAGAGTTAGGGGTATGACCTCCAGAAATGAGAGTTTCTCAAATTGGTAAGGAGGATGAAGCATTTCTTGTTCAGTTGTGGACTACTATTTGGGATAGCAGGTTTGCTGGTTCTAGTTTCATTCATTTTGAAGAGCATTTTGTAAAGACATTATATAAATTGTATCATTATCCTTGTAACTATTCATTGACTGATGAGATCAAAAGATTCCTTTGGCTGAAAGACTTCAATGGGCCAATTGATCATAACTAGGGAGACTGGTATTGTTTGGAGGGAGCTACAGTAATCAGAGTATATGGATTGGAAGATGCTCCTTTCATTCTGCCAAGGACAGTTCCAAATAGGGTTGCATATTTGAAAATTGTCAGACAGATCGATTATTGTAGTGTGATGCATTTTAGTTCTTTTGGGAAGCAAGCTTTTATGCCTAGTACTTTATGTTTTGGTGATTTCACTATGTTGGCTAAAGAGGGATATAATTCAATCCTTGATAGATTGTTGCATTATAATATGAAAAGAGGACCAACTAGGAAAAACTTTGACCCTAAAGGATATATCAATTCAGCCAAAGAAAGGATTAACTTCGGAGGGTATCAGCATGTACCCTATCCTTTTGAAGATATGATCAGGAATCTGGATGAAGATGAAGCAGAAATGGTAGTTGAAAGATATAACTAGGGGCTACAAGATATTGAGCTATTGTCTTCTAGAGATGAGGAAACACCAAGAGCTAATGTGCCATAGGGTAATGTTGGTATGTGGCGACTGATCATGCTATACTGTATAGCCCATGGTATACTGTACACCCTAGCCCCCTGTTCTTGCTAGGGTCTGGGGCCGGGCCGCGCCCCGGGCGGGGGTTCGGGGGCGGCAACCCCCGAAAAACAAGGGTTCAGGGGCGTAGCCCCCGAGAAATTTTTTTTGCCATTTTTTTCACGTCATCAGCGAAAAGGAAAAATCTCCGAGAAAGAAAGAAAATTGACTTTGTAAAACCCTAATTCTCGAAGCTTCTAAAAAGCTTGTTAAAAGGGGTTGGGATGGGGGTTATAGTATGAAGAAAAACGTGATTATTCGCAAGATTGTAATAGGTTTTGCACTGGATAATAAAAGTATTGGATGGCTGCGGTTTGGTGGATGTAGCCCAGATTGGGTGAACCACGTTAAATTCTCTGTGTTATGATTTATTCTATATATATTTTAGTTTCTCTGTTTATTATTTAAATATACATTTAATTGTTAGATATCTACCATCTCTAACCCTAACAAGTGGTATTAGAGTGAGTTGTGTTTTTTGATTATCGTCTATGTGAAGGTCTCGCGGTTGAGTGGGAGTCTCACGGTTGAGTGGGAGTAATGGCAGACGAGGGTAAGAAGGTTGAGAAGTTTAATGGGCAGAACTATCAGTTATGGAAGATGCAGATGGAGGACTATCTCTATCGAAGGATTTATGGCGCCATTGGAAGGGAAAGCCAAGAAACCCGCGCAATGTCGATGAGGACTAAGAGATCTTGGATAGAAAGGCTCTTGGCAGCATTCGTCTATGCCTAGGCACAATCGGTGGCGTTTAATATTACAGCAGCAAAGACAACTCAAGAGTTGATGGAAACCCTGGCAAAGTTATATGAAAAGCCTTCCGCTTCGAATAAGGTATTTCTTATGAAGCGTTTATTTAATATGAAAATGGTAGAAGGTGGGTCAGTTAC
The DNA here is from genome assembly GCA_007258455.2 of Sequoia sempervirens. Classification (NCBI taxonomy): domain Eukaryota; kingdom Viridiplantae; phylum Streptophyta; class Pinopsida; order Cupressales; family Cupressaceae; genus Sequoia; species Sequoia sempervirens. The sequence goes on from VDFB02278153.1 coordinate 35,152, forward strand.
TGATCATTTGAATGAGTTTAATATGGTCACCAGTCAATTAACCTCTCTAAAAGTAAATTTTGATGAAGTTAGGGCTCTTTTGATTCTGTGTTCTTTGCCTGAAAGTTGGAATAGCTTGGTAATGGCTGTTAGCAATTTTGTTTCTGGTTCAAATACATTGAAGTTTGATGATGTTGTTGGTGTTATTTTGAGTGAGGAAATTCGTAGGAAAATCTCAGGTGGAACATCCACATCAGGCAGTGTTTTGAATGCAGAAAGTAGGGACAAAATAATTCTGAAAATCATGGGAAGTCACAAGGAAAATCAAAGGACAAAAGGTCCCAATCCAGAGACAAGAGGGATTGCTGGTACTGTGGTAAGCCAGGTCATTTGAAGAAAGATTGTTGGTCTTAGAAAAATAAAGATGGAGACAACAAGGAAGGAAGCAAAGAGGCAAATGTGGTAAGTAATAAATCTGATGAGGATGCTTTGATTCTTTCCCTTGATAATGTTGATGATTCTTGGGTATTAGATTCAGGGGCTTCATTTCATGCTACCCCCCACATAAGTTATTTTCTTGATTATGTCCAAGGGAATTTTGGGCTGGTTTATTTAGGAGATAATGAACCCTATCAGATTGTTGGAAAGGGAAGAATCAAGATTAAGTTTTAGAATGGGTTTCATTGGCTACTATGTGAGGTAAGGCATGTTCCAAAGTTAAGCAAAAATTTAATTTCAGCAGGGCAACTAGATGATGAAGGTTGTGTTGTTACATTTAGTGATAAAAATTGGAAGGTCACTAAGGGTGCCTTAGTAGTAGCAAAAGGTGTGAAAGTAGGCACCTTATATCTTTGTATAGGACATACTGTTCTTTCTACTTTAATTGTTACAGAAAAGGGTCAATGTTCAGGAATAGTTGTTGCAGTCAAGCAGGTAGAAGATCATACAGTTGTCGTGAACTCTAAATCAGCACTGTGGCATAATAGACTTGGGCATATGAGTGCAAAAGGTATGAAAGTACTTCATTCAAATAATGTTTTACCAAGTCTAAAATGTGTTAATATGGATTTCTGTGAAAGTTGTGTGTATGGAAAACAAAAGAGAGTTAGTTTTCTCAAGGATGGGAAGCAAAAGAAAGATGAGAAATTGGAGCTTGTGCATACGGATGTATGGGGACCAGCTCAGGTGTCTTCTCTCGGTGGCTCTCTGTATTATGTTACATTCATTGATGATGCAACTAGAAAGGTATGGGTTTATTTCCTTAGGCAGAAATCTGATGTATTTGAAACTTTTAAAAAATGGAGAAGCTTGGTTGAGAATGAGAGAGGTAAAAAGATACAATGTCTCAGATCTGATAATTGTGGTGAGTATTGCAGTAAAGAGTTTGAAGATTATTGTTCCTCTAATGATATTTGTAGGTAGAAAACAGTTCCAAGGACTCCACAAGAAAATGGAGTGGCTGAGCGCATGAACAGAACAATAATGGAGCATGCACGGACTATGAGATTGCATGTTGGGTTGCCTTTAAAAATGTGGGCAGAGGCTGTAAACACTGTTGTTTATTTAATCAATAGAGGTCCCTCTAATCCTTTGGGTTGTGGTATTCCAAAGGAAGCATGGAAGGGTAAGAAGATGAGTTATTCTTTTCTCAAAACCTTCGGTTGTGAAGCATTTGCACATGTAGATTCTGAAAATAGAACCAAGCTTGATGCAAAATCAAAGAAATGTGTATTTGTTGGATATGGCATTGATGAATTTGGTTATAGGCTTTGGGATTTTGAAAATCAGAAAATTGTGAGAAGCAGGGATGTCATATTCAATGAGAAAGTGTTGTACAAAGATATGTTGCTTCAGCATAAGAAGAAAGAAAAATATTATGTAGTGTTGGATGATATTCCCAACAATGATGTTTCAGTGGTTCCTCATGCTGGGCAACAACAACAACAAATACCACAAACTCCTATTAGACGATCTTCAAGGGTAAGTAGACCTCCAGAAAGATTCTCTCCCTCTTTGTATACTATTCTGTTAACTGATGCTGGTGAACCAGAATATTATGAAGAAGCTATGCAGGTGGATACCAAGGTTCAGTGGGAGCATGGAATGAAAGAAGAAATGGACTCATTGCTGGAAAACGACTTGGGATTTATGCAAAGGTTCGGGCAGTAAAAAGGCAAAGGTTTTTACCAAAACAAATGGATTTATAGGCTGAAAGAGGAGGATGGAGGTAAGAAAAGATTTAAAGCCAGATTAGTTGTAAAGGGATTTACCGCAAAAAGGGTATTGATTTTGATGAGATTTTTTTCTCCTCAAGGTTAAAATGACTTCTATTTGTATTGTTTTAAGTATTATGGTTGTTGAAGATTTTCATTTAGAATAGCTTGATGTTAAAACAGCCTTTCTCCATGGTGATTTGGAAGAGGAAATATATAGGGAACAACCACAAGGATTTGAGGTCAAAGGTAAGGAGAAACTAGTGCGTGGTGATTGAAGAAAAGTTTATGGTTTGAAGAAACACCCTCGACAATGGTATTTGAAATTTGATAGTTTTATGGCTGAGCAAGGCTACAGCAGGTGTAATTCTGACCATTGTGTTTATTTTAAGAGGTTGGATAATGACAGCTACATTATTTTATGCTTATATGTTGATGACATGCTTGTAGCTAGGTCTAACATGGATCACATGAGTGAGCTAAAACAATAGTTAGCAAAATCTTTTGCTATGAAGGATTTGGGTGCAGCAAAGCAAATCCTTGGTATGAAAATTTGTAGAGATAGGAAAAATAGAAATTTCTTTTTTATCTCAGGCTAATTATGTTGAAAAGGTGTTGCAGAGATTTCATATGGAGAATGCAAAAGCTGTCAGCACACCTTTGCTTAGTCATGTTAAATTGACTAAGGATATGTGTCCAAAGACACAAGAGGAGGAAGAAAAAATGTCCAAGGTACCATATGCTTTAGCTGTAGGTAGTTTAATGTACGCCATGGTATGTACTAGACCAGATATTGTACATGCCATAGGAGTTGTTAGCAGGTATTTGAGTCATCCTGGATTTGAGCATTGGAATGCAGTAAAATGGATTCTCAGGTATTTGAGAGGTACATCCACTAAGTGTTTATATTTTGGGGGCTCTAATCCTAATTTAAAAGGCTATGTTGACTCATATTTGGCAGGGGATATAGATACCAGGCAAAGTACCATAGGTTATGTCTTTACAGTTGGTGGGACAGTAGTGAGTTGGATTTCTCGATTGCAAAAGGTGGTTGCTTTATCCACCACAGAGGCAGAGTATGTTGCTACAACAGAGGCAACAAAGGAGATGATATGGCTGCAACTTTTCATGGATGAGTTGGGAAAACAACAGGATGGAAATTACTTATTTACAGATAGTCAGAGTGCTATACATCTTGCAAAGAATTCTGCCTTGCATTCTAAAACAAAACACATACAATTGAGATATCATTTCATTCGGTCGGTGTTGGAAGATGGACAGGTCAAGCTAGCCAAGATTCATACAGATGTCAATCCAGCGGATATGTTTACGAAGGTGGTGCCAAGGGAGAAGCTGAGCTCCTCTTCAGCTTCGGTTGGCCTTCAAGGTTGAATTCAAGTATAACAAAGCAGTAGGGTCCAAGGTCCTTATTTCTAGTGGGAGTTGTAAGTGCAACAGTGTTGTCCAGGATCAGTCTCCAAGTGGGAGGTTGTGATGGTGTGGAGCCTGATTAGTCACCAAGTGGGAGATTGTTGGTATGGCGCTACTGATCATGCTATACTATATAGCCTATGGTATACTGTACACCCTGGCCCATTTTTTTCGTGTCGTCAGTGAAAAAGGAAAAATCTCCGAAAAAGAAAGAAAACCGACTTTGTAAAACCCTAATTCTGGAAGCTTCTAAAAAGCTTGTTAAAAGGGGTTGGGATGGGGGTTACAAAGATGAAGAAAAATGTGATTGTTCACAAGATTGTAATAGGTTTTGCACTGGATAATAAAAGTATTGATGGTCGCTGGGTTTGGTGGATGTAGCCCAGATTGGGTGAACCACGTTAAATTCTCTGTGTTATGATTTATTCTGTGTATGTTTTAGTTTCTCTGTTTATTATTTAAATCTGCATTTAATTGTTAGATATCTGCCATCTCTAACCCTAACAAGTAGTATCAGAGCGAGTTGTGTTTTTTGATTATCGTCTGTGTGAAGGTCTCGCGGTTGAGTGGGAGTATCCAAGATGAGGACTCAGTAGTATGTCTTCCTAGCTAGAGAACAGAGTATTGAAAGTGGTGATGTTGATGCAAGGCACATGGAGTACAGGTCATTTGTCTTTGATGATGAGTTTATACATTCCCAAGAGTTCAAGGCATTCTTGTACAAGCAGAAGGGGAAGGAAATAAGGGAGAATGTTGATGATGTTACTTTAGGGAATGAGGAGCAATTGTTGGCTCAATTGAGAATATGTGTGGATGATGAAATGACAAATATGAATCCTGATGTGGGGAGGAAAATGTTGGAGAGTGCTGGTGTCATGATCTTTCCTAGCCTTGATTTGAACTCTGCATTGGTCTTTGATAGTTTCTTGAAGGGTAGTAATGCTACACATAAGCTTGACAAGGAAAAGGTGACAGAAGTATATGTAGGATCCAAGTATAATACTGATGAGGGATCATTGATGATATGGGCTTTGTACCCACCCCACAAGAAATCAGTGGTAATTGATATAGAGAAGGAATTTGGTCATGTTTTGACTCTAAAAGCTAGAGAAGCTGATCCTGTAGCTACTGCAGATATTGGGGTAAATATTGCAAAGTTGAATAAAGCACAAATTTAGCTATTGATAAAAGAAAGAGAAATGTACAAAGCAAATAATGAAAATTTGTTGAGAGAAAATGATAGACTCAAAGACTTGGTTGGTGTTTCAATGGTGACAACCAAAATGATTACTCAAGGAGAAAGCTCTTAGGAAAAAGACCATTAGGTAGGGTCAAGTGCTTATTCTCAGGGAGAGCATGATGCAATTGTTGCAATTGCCAAGAAGAGGCTGGATCATTTGACATCCTGGTTGAATAAATTGTTGGGAAAATACTCTCATACTCTTGTTGCATTGAAGGAGCACACAAGGATGGATGGACAAATCATGGAGAATTTTCATGAGTTGGCTCAAAGTGATGAGGCTAGCAGTTCTACACTTGAAGCTGTGAATCATATAATCAATCGCCATCAAAATTTCTATGATGATTTGCAAGGGGATGAACAGGGGTTAATTATTGCTGCCAAGAAAACTATGATCACATTCTCTGATGATAAATGTGAATTGAAGGATGTTATCAGATGGAAAAATGAATGTGAGTCAATGCTGGATGAAATCATGAAGGCGGCTTCTGCAGAGGACACAACATTGGAAGAAGTGAGCGAGCAAAGTGAGGAAATGGTCAAGATGGAAATCACGATCCAGAATGTTGTTGGAGATGTAGAGACATATGAGCACTGGGATTATTTGGACCATCTCACTAAGACTCACTTATAGCTAAATAGAGCCTAATTATTCTCTATCTTTTGTTTTGTAATTGATATTTCCTATTTCTGAAAGGTTGTGTCCTTTCATATTCTCAATGTATAAACGTCCATTTTGAAAACAATATGCGGATAGGTAGAATAGGAAAGAGAATAGAAAATATGGTGGAACACCATGTTTCACAGGGGTGAGACTTTGATGCATGTTTTGAAGCAATGGAGATATCAATGAAAATCATCTGATTTGCTGGCGTATTATGGTGTCAATTGTTGTGTTGTGCCAATTGAAAGAATTATTTAAGTTGTCTCTAAGATTGATGTTGCTTGGTTATCTAAATTAACATAACATGTTTATGTCTAGTTTATCAGTACGTATTTTCCCTATTTGTGTGATTGGTTGATAGGTTCTTTCAAGGAAGGATTAAATCCTTTTAATTAATCACAGTAATCAGGGAATTTCATTTATATCAATAATAAGAACTTAATAATCATAATCTTGCATGTTTATACTAGGTATAAACAAAATATGCCAAACAATTTGAATGACCTCCAGAAAGAAGTCAGTTGTTTAAGATTTCATTTGACTCTGTATATTATATAAGGCATTGGTCTCACTGTTTCCATCATTTTATTTCATTCATACTTTTTTACATCTGTTGATTGAGCATATTAGGGTTTAGTCTTCATTTTAGTATACAATATATACCAAATTTGTTTTATTTTGTCCATTCCAATCTGCCATTGTGGACAAATTGTGGTATGAAGAGATGATCAATAGTCAAGTCTACTTCATTTGTCATAGGTACACCTGCCTAGGTCTAGCAGCACCTGGAGAGTAGAAGGTTTAATTGTTTCAAACCTTGTTCTATTACCCTAAAACATTGTGAAAGCTTGGAAACCTTTCGTGGTTCAAACCTACGTTTTTGAGAGCTAACAAATTGGTGACTCTACTGGGGATAACAAAGAATTTGTGCCTTAATCATAGGGTCAGAAGTCCTATATATAGACTCTGCTAGGAATAATAAGTAACAATCTTTTCTCACTTTTAAGAAAGTGAGTGGCGACTCTGATCAAACATTGCAATATGAATGGAAGAAGATCTCAATTTAGGGGAGGTCATTCTAGAGCTCCTCCAAGCAATAGTAGGTGGACACAGAAAGATGATAAGGCTTACAAGAAGGCGAAAAGTGAGGACATGTGCTTCACAAAAAAAGATAAATCATCAATACCTTATGGTGAGAATTGTTTTGACACATGGAAAGATAGTTCAACAGAAGAGCCTTGTACAACGGAGGATCAAAAAAATCATTTTTACAACCCTCAAAAAAATGTTGAATTTGAAGCTAGAAAACAGGCCGAGTTTGAAGCTGGACTCGAAGTTGAATGACTTAGAATTCAATATGAATATGACCAAAAAATGGAAGGTAATCAGAATGGACCTACTAATCAGGAAGTTCATCAAGAATATTTTGAATCTTTAAGCTATGAGGAAGTCAGGGCATGGTATGAGTCTCAGAGAAAGGAAAGGGAAGAGTAGGAAAAATCCCAAATGATTCAAGCAATGAGAGAATTCAAACTGTAGAAAGCTCAGAACATTCCTCACACATCTGGTTTTCCCCCAAAATATGTACCACCCCATAAACAGGGTAAATCATGGTGCTGGGTATTCTGAACCACCAAGGATTCCTCGCCATCAAATTGGGAATCAATATAGATAGCCAAATCATCCACCTTATATTCCCACCCAACATATAAATAATTATCCACCTCCTGGTCAATGTCATGTGCCATAGCAAAATATGCAGTACAATAACCCTATGTACCAATATCAACACCCACCTAATCCTCCTCCTTATCAATATACAACCATGATTAGACAATTTGATCTAGCAGGGTTTCAATTATACCCTTATCCCATGGACAGCAGTTGGAGAGGTTTAGTACCCAAGTTTATAGGAAGTAATGCAATCACAACTGCGGATCATTTAAGGAATTTCAATGCTTTCATTCAGGATTTGGATGTACCTTATGAAGATTTGCATATGAGATTATTCATGATGTCCCTTATTGAGGAAGCTAGGGATTGGTTCAATAGCCTAGCAACAGCTTCTATTTATTCTCTCCAAATATTTCAGGATCAATTCCTTGAACAATTTGGGAATTTGAGTGCACCAGACGCTGCTCCCCATGAACTAATGCGAATTCAGAAAGGTCAAAATGATTCAATCTTTGATTTTAATAGAAGATTCAATAAACTACAGAATAGAATACCTCCCAGATCAAAGTTACCAGATTTTGTAGCATTAAGTGTTTACCTGAATGCATTCGACCCTAAAATAGGGTATGAGCTGAGAAACAGGTTCCTGAGGGACTTAGCTAAAGCATAGAAGATAGCATTAACAATTGAGAATAACAGAAAGGCTACTAGGATAATGAATAAGAGAGACAACCCTAGAGCTCCTCAACAAAATAATAATTATCAATATAAGCAGGAGAACACATATAGGAATGAAAGGCCAAGGCCGAGGTTGCATGACATTCCCTATAACACAAACTTGAAGGATGTGAAACCTATAACAGATAGGCCTAGAAGCAAAGAAACTCTGATCCATTGAAGAAAGGAACATATATGGTGAATAGTAATTATTTTTGTGAAGTTTGTGATAAACCACACTCCCTTGATTATTGTGTAGTAGCTCAGAGAATGCAAGAAGGAGTGCTAATTGGAGATGGTGGAGAAGATCACATTATCTACTTGACTTCAAATGCTTCTCACCATGTTGAGGAGAGGTACTCATCTTCGGAGGAGGGAGGTTATGAGTATGATGTTGTAGAACAAAGGTACAATGTCCATATGGCTGAGCAACATGTTTTTTCTAACTCTGAGGATGATTGTGTAGAAACACAATCTATTGAGGTGCCTAGTCACAATAATGTGAGGAAACTTACTAAGGAAGAGATAGAAAGATTGACTGTTGCTGTAGTAGAAGAAGCCAAGAATAAATACTGGTTGAGAAGTAGGATAGTAAATGAGAAGGAAGGTGTCCCTAGGGTATCTTTATGAAAGATCAGAAAGTTGTACAAGGAGTTTCAAAGAAAACTGAAAACAAACAACGTGAGGAAAGCAAACAGAATCCTATCCAAAAGGATGCAGTAAAAAAACTACATAGAGAAATTCAAAAAACCGATTAGTCAGGTAGAGGAGAAAAAGAAGTGAACAAAGGAGAAACATCAGAACAAAAGAAAGTGATTAAGGTAGAAGGTTCTTCTTTTGATTTCACTCAAGCCATGTCTCAAGTAAAGATGTTTGTCCATGGAAATGATGAAAATTAAGGAGTACAGGGACAGTGCAGTGCAATTGATAACAAATGAAAGTGAAAAACATGTAAGTTTTGAAAATAAAATGGTTGCTAAAAATAAGCAGGATAAAGTAAACATCCCAGAAATCTGCTTGAGTAATGTATTGACAAGTCTGCCATAGGTTGATCCTTTCTTTATCACATTACTCATAAATAAAAAATTATTGAGGAACTGTATAATAGATTCTGGTGCTGCCATGAATATTATGCCAGTAGGAGTGATGAAACAACTAAGCATGTTGGTGGATACATATGAAGGAAAACGTTATGCAATGGATAACCGACCTATTCCTGTGGTGGGTATAATGAAAGATGTAGAAGTCAAGTTAGCTGCTTACCCTCAAGTAGCTTACAATATTGATATAACAGTGATAGACACCCCTCCTCAATTCATTATGCTTTTATCAAGGTAGTGGATGGCGGCTATTAGTGGAAATGTCCAGTTTGATCTATCTTATGCAACCATTCTTGTAAATGGCCAAGAAGTGAAGTTGTACAGGGAGCCGAGGATGAATCAGCTCATTGACTATGTGCCACAAGACCAAATCAATTGATTTTGTGATGTGAATTTTGGGAGTTTCAAAATAGAACCAACACAACCAGAATTGACTAATAGTGATCCTATGGAGAAGCATGTTGCACGGAACCACAATGGTGTGTGGAAGATGTATTTTGATGGAGCCTACAACCAAGAAGGAAATGGAGCTGGGATAGTATTTGTTTCACCTAAAGGTATTACATTTAAGTATTCATTCTTGTTAACCTTTGAATGCACAAATAATGTGGCAGAGTATGAAGCTCTGTTAACTAGATTGAATATAGCGGTGAAGCATAAAATAAAGTTATTGGCTGTTCTAGGAGATTCAAAGTTACTTGTCTCGCAAATTGAATTTAAGAAAAGGCCTGTTGTGCCTGATAATGTATATAGCTGGAAAGTCTTTAATGATGACACTGATCTTTTGAAATTCCTTCACTGTATAGACCAGTATGAAGCCCAAGAGATCAACTTCAATGCCATTGTTGAAGAAGTGGATGGGAAGCAAACAGTCTTTGGAAAAGAGATCTTGCAGCTTAAAAAAAATAAGATTCCTAAAGGCTTGGTGGCACTAGAGAGGTTATATGATGGACGTGATCGATCCTTAATGAAGCAAACACCAGTTGGAAGGGATGATATTGAAGAAATTAATTTGGGAACTGAGATGGCACCAAAAAAGGTGTACATAGGTAAAAAGATAAGTCTTGCAATTAAAAGAATGTTGATTGAATTGCTGAGAAAGTATAAACATGTATTTGCTTGGTCTTATGAAGATTTGAAAGCATATAGAGAAGACTTGTTTCAACATGAAATACCATTGAAGCCAGATGCTAAACCATTCAAACAAAAGTAAAGGCCTATAAATCCAACTCTAGAACCTAAAATGCAGGAGGAATTGGTGAAGCTCAGAGATGGTGGAATCATTAAGCCAATCAGACATTCAACATGGGTGTCAAATCTGGTCCCTGTCAGAAAGAAAAATGGAGATATCAGATTATGTGTAGATTTCAGAAATCTAAACTTAGCATCCCTCAAAGATAATTATCCTTTGCCTCATACGGAGGCCATATTGCATAAGGTGACAGGCTACAAGTTGTTGTCTATGATGGATGGATTTTCAAGGTATAATCAAGTCAAAGTTAAAGAGTCTGAGCAATACAAAACAACATTCACAACTCATTGGGGAACGTATGCTTATCTGAGGATTGAATTTGGTCTCACTAATGCAGGGGCAACTTTTCAAAGAGCCATGGATGTGGCATTTGTTGATTTGATCAATATTCTCATGGTGGTGTATCAGGACCATCTCACTGCTTACTCCAAGAAGGCTGAGGATCATGTTCATCATTTGGAAAAGGTATTTATAAAATCCCTTGAGTATGGTATTAGCTTAAACCCCAAGAAGTGTAATTTTGCTGTCACAGAGGGTAAGCTTTTGGGGTATATCGTTTCAAAGGAAGGGATTAGGATAGAAAATGAAAGGGTGGAGGCTATTGATAAAATCCCTGTCCCTAAAACTGTTAAGCTGATACAATAATTTTTTGGATAGATTAACTTTGTTAGAAGGTTTGTTTCTAACTTTGCTGAGATTATCAAACCAATATCAAAAATGTTAAAGAAAGGACAAAAGATAGAATGGACTGCATAAGCTTTGGAATCTTTTGTATCTATAAAACAAGCCATCAAGGAGGCTCCTATTCTTAAGTCACCCGACTTTTCAAAACCTTTCCAGATTTTTTCATTTGCCTCAATGCACATTGTTGCAGCTGTTATGCTACAAAAGAATGAAGATGGTCATGAGCAACTGGTATCTTTTTCCAGTAAGTCATTACAGGAATCTGAATTAAAGTATGATATAATGGAGAAGCAAGCATTTGCACTGGTGAAAGCTGTAAAAGCTTTCATACCATATCTTGTTGGAGCAAAGGTAGTTGCATATGTTCCTCATGCAGTTGTCAAGGATATTCTGACACAGTCTAAAGTAATAGGTAAAAGATGCAAATGGATCAAAAAAATCCAAGAATTTGACTTGGAGATTCAAATTACTAAACTAGTCAGAGGTCAAGGTTT